>WBZZ01000760.1:37500-40000 GCA_019918135.1 Paulinella micropora
GTGATAGTATATTATGCTGCTAGCCACAAATTTGACGTGTTTTGTGACCGGGTGGCGAGCCGAGCCCACAAAACACGTTAAATTTGTGGCTAGCCGCATATGTAGTTTTATCGGTAACCTGACCACATTTAGTGGAGTTGACCGATAAATATCTCATTACATAATATAACATAGTGTGACATGTTATCTATTGCATGTAACACACACCGTATAGGTAAGAAAACAAAGAAGGGCGAAGAAAATAAGACAGCTTCTTCTTCTTCTTCTTCTTCTTCTTCTTCTTCTTCTTCTTCTTCTTCTTCATCTTCATCTTCATCATCTTCATCATCATCATCATCATCATCATCTCCTCCTTCTCCTTCTTCTTCTTCACCTGCTTGGCGGTCTCTTGCAACATCTATCGCACAGCATCCCCCTGTCTCCTTCTCAATGCGACAAAACGTACTGATGACGATGGACCAGGACAAGGACAACGTTAAGGAACAACCACCGGAAGAGGTAGATGTAGGACTAGTCTTCGACTTTTCCTTACCTGCATTGTACCCCTGGGAAAAATGCGGCGTAGGTTTACGCTTCGATGACTATTCGTTACCGCTCAGACGGGCTCAGCTGATTGAAGCGCTTGAGCAAGAGGCTGCCAGCTGCGCCGCCAGCGGGCATGAGGGAGGAGGGAAGGAAGAAGGACAAGAGGCGTGTTTCCACTTGCTACAATGGCTACAGGAGCAGCTGGCTCACTTCCAAGGCTCAACCACAGATACAGGGGAAGCCACTATTTCTGATGATGCTATGAAAGTGGCTGGGGGCAACACGATTAATGAGTCGGACATCTCGGCAGAGGTGATACGAAAGTTGGTGGAAAGGCGGGCAGAAGATCGCACAGATTTGGAATGGCATCAAGGCCCTGTCCTTTTGCTCGGTCGCCCTCGCACGCATATTAAGGTCGGTCTCGTGGGCCTACCAAACGTGGGTAAGTCATCCTTGTTCAACCTAGTATCTGGGCACGCGGTCCCGGCCGAAAACTACCCGTTCTGCACCATCGATCCTAACCTTGCCCTCGTCTCCGTCAGGGATGCACGCTTGGGTCAGCTGGCGTCATGTCTGAACATGGCTGTGCTGACATGCCCCACACTGAAAATAGTCGACATTGCAGGGTTGGTCAAGGGCGCATCAGAGGGGAAAGGGTTAGGAAATGCATTCTTGCACCACATTTCGACCGTGCATGTTATCGTTCAGGTGGTGCGTTTCTTCCAAGATCAAGATGTACAGCACGTTGTGGGCGACGTTGACCCGGCCAGAGACATAGCAATCATACACGACGAACTACTTGCCAAAGATCTACAGGCATTTGAGAGCAGAATCGCAAGCCTGGCTGGCAGGCCTAACGCGGCAAGACTAGACTTGGTACGGGAAAAGAAAAGACAAGAGGAGGTAGCAATGTTGTGTAAGGCAAGAGACTGGTTACGGTTGGGACGGGCTCTACGCTACTGCAAATGGACACAAGCAGAACAGAAATACATGGGAACATTACAGCTTTGGACGGCGAAGCCAGTTATTTATGCGTTGAACTTTTCCCAAGCCCACCTTTTGGAGTGGGAAGAAGAATTAGGACACAGCCAAAAAGAGCGATCTAAAGAAGCGGAAGCAACGAGCCCGAAGGAAACAGCCAGCAGCAATGAAAAAGAGAAGGAGAACGGGACCAATTTGAAGGAATCTGCAGTAAACGAAGTTGCAAAAAAACCAAAGAAAAAGAAAGGCTCTGGAAAAAGCAAGAAGGAGAAGGAGAAGAAGAATGAGGAAGAGAAGGGAAACAAGGTGTCAAGGGCAAAACAACAAGAGAAGAACTGGCGGACTCAATTGAAAGAGGTACAACGCTGGGTAGATGTGAACTCTCCTGGCAGTTTTTTGTTTCCTATTTCGGTGGACTGGGAGAAAATACTAGCCGCCCGGGAGCCTGAGGGAGCAGTCTCTGAGAATGGACACGCTTTCTCATCATCGCCATCATCAACAACAGCAACAATATCAAAAACAACGTCTCAAATTTCTTCTTCTTCTTCTTCTTCTTCTTCTTCTTCTTCTTCTTCTTCTTCTTCTTCCTTCTCCTCCTCCTCCTCCTCTTCTTCTTCTTCTTCTTCTTCTTCTTCTTCTTCTTCTTCTTCTTCTTCTTCTCCTTCTTCTTCTTCTTCTTCTTCTTCTTCTTCTTCTTATTCCTCTACTTCTTCTTCCCGGTTAAGCGGGTTAGTAGAAGCATGTTATCAAACGGCTAGACTCCTTCACTTCTATACTACAGACAGGTCTTCTATCTATCTATCTATCTATCTATCTATCTATCTATCTATCTATCTATCTATCTATCAAACGGCTAGGCTCCTTCACTTCTATACTACAGACAGGTCTATCTATCTATCTATCTATCTATCTATCTATCTATCTATCTATCTATCTATTTATCTATCTATCTATCTATCTATCTATCTATCTACTATCTATCTATCTATCTATC
>WBZZ01000760.1:67500-97500 GCA_019918135.1 Paulinella micropora
GCAAGTACATACAGCATACATACATACATACATGCATACATGCATACATACATACATACATACGCTTCTGTGCGCGCCGTGAGACCCAGCCGATACATACATACATACATACATAGATACATACAGACATACACACATATATGCTTCTGTGCGCGCTGTGAGACCCAGCAAGTTCATGCAGCATACATGCATACATACATGCATGCATACATACATACATACATACATACAAACATACATACATACATGCATCATACATACATACATACATACATACATACATACGTCATACATACATACATACGTCATACATACATGCATACATACATACATACATGCATACATACATACATACATACACACATACATACACACATACATACATACACACATACATACATACATACATACATACACACATACATACATACATATATACAGCGGCGCCGGCTCGGACGCGGCCCACACAGCTTTCCCTTCAACCACCTCCCCACGGCAAGTTAGGAAACGCTTCTCCGCCAAGCTGAAGGAAGTGTTCTTCGGCGTGCGCTACAACCGGGTCACTCCCACGCCGGCCCCGCCCCTGCACGTGGCCGGCAGCACGCGCAACCTGAATAATCACGTGATCGGCGGCACGCGCAACCTCAACCTCATCACGCACAATCCAAACGTAGCCGGCAGTGCACATAGCTCGCGCAGTGTGCACGACTCGCTGGTGGAAGCGGTCCGCCAGAGCCGCCACCTGCTGCAGCCAGCTCCGGCCCCGGTGATCTACGGCTCGCCCTTCTCGGGTCTGATCCATCTGCCCTTGCCGTCTCCGTCTCCGGACAACAAGGCCACTGTAGTGCGTAAACCCGTGTTCCGCAACGCGCTGCGCATCTCTGAACACATGTTCACAGTCGAACATGAGATCACGGTGGATGCTGAATCAGGATGCTGAGGGGAGATACTAGGAGGGGGGGGGGGGGGGCAATGTAGTTCTTAACCAATCAACAATAACTTCAACTTCGATGTCAGCCAGTTTTTGCGTGTGACTTCCAAGAATCATTCAAATATCAGACTGTATAGGGTAGAATGTGTTCACAGAAAATAATAATATTAAAGTTGGCTGAGTTTTGCCACTTGAACGTCACGGTGGCAGATGATTCGACCACTAAGCCGCGTGTGAGGATTTAGGTAATGAGCTGATGTGTTCATACTCATAATTTGACCACTGAGCCGCGTGTGAGCATTTAGGTAGTGAGCTGATGTGTTCATACTCATGCAATTCGAGGGGCCACTGAGCCGCGTGTGAGGATTGAGGTAGTGAGCTGATGTGTTCACTCATCCCTACGTACTGAAGGTGACGAGTGGCCCGGGCAGGTTTCAAGTCAACTCAGGGCCCAAATAAAAGTGTTTATGTATTAGGCTTGAAGTGTTGCAAGATGAGTGAAGGACTAACTGACTAAACTTGAAGTTGTAGTAATTTTTGAAGGTCATGTTGATTTTTTCAATCTGGATTACGCAAGCCTCCCGCCGCACTGTTCAATGAAATACAGTCACTTGCCACTCGTAAAGCTGTGTAAGTCTTGACTACACTCCTGTGAGGAAATTACCAACCTGCATTCAAATGAATACACACACGGCTGTCATTTGATCTCAAAATACTTCCGAGAACAGTGAAGGTACCAAAAGACGCTGGGCCCGGATGGTCAATTCCAGTTTATTTAGTACACTTGCTTGACAGACTACTTGTCCCTTGCGAAACAATAGAATTCAAGTGCTACATGTATTGTGTAGCAGTTGGAGTTGTTCAAGTTGGTCTGAGAAAAATAAAGGAAAATATGTTAAGTATTACCACTTTAACTAACCTATCTGACTTGTTTTACCATTTTACTTGGAGTGTTGACTGGAAACCGGAAAACACTGTCCAAGGAAATAACATATGACAAAGGTTTCAGATATGGGGAAAAAAGGCAATAGTCAAGCTTTTCCTAAAAAGCTAGCTGTTAAAGGGAAATAAATTGATCTGTTAACGGCAGTTGAAAACGTAACAACTACAAGTTATGACAGTTCAAGTTGATAAATAAACGGGAAAATGAAGTAACGGAACTAAAAATGGAAGTGTAAACTTGAAGTAAAAACTTGAAGAAAGTTTAATACAATATTAATGTTTCTGTCCGGTACGGTAGTCATTCCGATAACCCCTCCCCCCCCCCCCCCCCCCAGTTGCGATCGAAACGAATCGTAACATGCGATTGACCAAATGATGTGTAAATAAGTTTTAAAAGAAAATGAATCAAAGAGATTGTAGATGTAGATCAATGCGCGATATGTGCGTGCGTATATGTGTCAACGCATTGATCAAGGTAGTATCAACATGCAGAGGCAGGACGGATATAGTGTACCCAATCATACATCATGACAGAGCATAAGGCCAACACTAATGATTCACTACGTGTTCAAAGCGGTAAATAATATTGTGTGACCTGCCTTAGCCTATTCGAAATAGCAGTTGCCTATAAAAATATGTGAATATGACTATCGTACATGCCTGTAGAAAACACTAACTTGTTGGGTGGTATATGAAGTGGGAAAGGAGATAGAGTCCGTCGGGAATCTAAAAGCAAAAACCACTTGAGAGTCTACTTCGATCTCAGTTTGAAAACATGAAAATCGTACTTCTTACCGTTGTAAGGCTTACGTAAACGTTTGAGCTGTTCGGGAATGATATAGCCTTTAGCTTTGTAGTTGGAGCTTGGCTTGAATTGGATATCCCGATGCACGACCTGATCATTCTCACTGTCGAGTGTCATCTTCTTCCAGGAGTTGAGAGGCTTCGTCCATTGGAGATGCGTCGGTCCCTCCGTGATTGTGCCGTCCGGATGGGCAACCGGCTCCACGTAAACTGGGCGGTACTGCATATTAGATAGCGAAGTGATGCCGAGCTGGTGAACGCGGAAGTCGTCGCGATCGTCCGTGGGATCTTCATCCATGATCATCCCTAACTTGAGCAAGCCATCGTCGATGAAGGCTATCACCTCACCAACAACGTAGTCCTTCTGGTCGTCATTGTGTGCCTGATCCTGGACCGGGTCGATGGCCTGAGCCAGATCGGTTGGGACCGTGTAGGGGCTGATGTGTGCAATGTCAATTTTGCGGAGGACTTTGTTGGTGTGCTCGTGCCGGAGGCGAAAGGTGTTATTGGACGGCTTGTCCAATATGATGTACGGGCCGTCGTGTTGAAGGACAGAGGAGGCGGGAATACCTTTGGTTGATTGTTTCGGGCGATGGACGGTGACACGGTCACCCACCTTCCAATCGGGTAGTTTGCGTCGCCGTTGCTTGTTCTTCTGCTCGTTGGCGGCCTTGCGCGTGAAGGAGGCGTATTCCTTGACATACGCCGTGACAGCAATCCGAGCTAAGCGGAGAGTGTCGAGTTGGTCCGATGTCTGGACGGTCGTCGAGCCAGACTTAGTCATTGCGGCGGTTGATCGAACCGCCCGTTCAGCGATGAAGTCGGGAGAATCGAAGATATCGATAGATGTACGTGGCTGGCGAGCCATCATACCTTCAAAAGTGGATACGTTATACGCCGGTGGCGGTAGAGACGTAAGTGTTCTGCGAGAACGACAGAGCTGGCATGGCTTTGGCCAAGTCTTCTTGTCTTTGTCTGCGAGTGTCTGGATAGCGCGGCGGAGGCTTTGATGCCTGCGTTCTACCATGCCTAACTGATGGTGAGAGTATGGCGCGGTGGTGAGCCATTCGATTCCAGCCATGCTGCAGAAGGCCTTGGCAAGATTGCCACGGAAAGATCCATGATCGTCAGACAGGATGGCCTCCGGAAAACCGAAAAGGCAAACCCATTGAGCGAGAATGGCCTCAACAGTCTCCTCAGCAGTGGTGGAAACGACTGGAATAAACAATAGGGGACCTGCGAACAAATCGACTATAGTTAACACGTACTGTTCGAGTACGCCATCTATGCCTACATGAACATGATCTATACCTATAGCCTGACCTGGATGGCTCCAGACTAAAGCCCCCTATAGCGGCCATGATTAAGTGTGAGGCGGGCGTGTGATAGTTGACAAAAGTGGCAATCTTTGAGGATAGCCGCAATGTCGGCGTGCGTGTCTTTCCATCGGGTCCGAACCATATGTATCGCTGATGGATGTATGGGGCAAGGGTGGGGACCTTTGCGTGATTCTGGATCAAGTGAGCATGGGAGACAAGCTTGCGTATGAGGTGATTCGGAGCATATATACGGCGGGAGCGGTCGGGCATGATATGTACCGCTAGTCCTCCCTTGAAAAAGAGAAGAGTATTACCCTGGCCGATAGATGTAGATCCGTCCCAAAGCGGTTGTAAAAGGGGGTCTTGTTTCTGCGCTGACTGGATATCCGCGCGCGTGACGCGCGGGGCATGTGATGTAGCATACATATTAAGCACAGCATGGGGATCCAATCCAAAGTTATGAACAAGCCACACAAGGTTGTCCTCAAGGAAGACGATCTTGTGGCATGCTAATACTGTCTCACGAGAGATGGTCTCACCGTCGGGTATGAGGTGTACCATGTTTTGAGGAATAAGTACAGCAAAAGGCTTGTTGAGAGCAAAAAGTTGACGGGCTACTTCCGGAGCACGCTCCGCGGGCGGGATGACTATAGCATAGTCCCGTGGGGCCTGTAAGGTCTTGATCGTTGGTGCACCGCGCAAAATCCGACAGTCGTGCTTCTTAAAGCGCGCGTCTAATTACGGATGACTACCATCAATCGCAAGCCAAAAGGAGCGTCCACTGGACTGTAACATAGTTGCCGGGATAGTGTCCAGTAGGTGATTCGTCGCTTCGACCTCCCCGAGGAGAGTGGGTTGGCCGGGCGATATACAAGGAACACGAGAGAGGGCATCAGGAAGGAGATTCTGTTTACCCTGAATGTATTCCACCTTGAAGCGGATAGTTTGAAGGTGGTCTAGGACCCATCCGACAACCATCGGGCTTCTGGCGTTGTATAGCCATATGAGCGGGCGATGATCCGTGACTATAGTCAGCGGATGATCACTAGCGTCAATATAGTAACGAGATTGCTGAAGTCCGTAAATTATACCGTAAGCTTCCCGAACATACGTGACTCACCGAGATTGAGTACCCGTGAATTTAAGCGAGAAATAAGAGATGACGGGTGCAGACTTCTCAGGGCCCAAATGTAGAGCTCCACCGATGCCAACGATGCTTGCGTCTGTTCGAAGATAGAGTTGTTGCGCCTTGTTGTACTTGGCGAGGATCGGTAGCGTTGTCAGGACACGCTTGAGCTTTGCGAAGCATTTCTTCTCTTTTTCACGGAAAAAGTTGGGTCCCGTAGGCCGGGCGCTCGTAGACTTGAGCAGATCGGAGAGTGGTGCCACCAAGCGAGAGTAGTTAGGAATATGCGCCTGAATAAAGTTGGTCATACCGAGTATAGATCGGACCTCGGTGATGTTCTGCGGTTCAGATATCTTCAGGATCGCGTCAATCTTGCTTGTGTCGGCGGCGACGCCTTTCTTGCTGCAGACTTTGCCGAGCACGGGAAGTGAGTTGTGGCCAATGCGTAGGTTGTCCGCGGCGAAGTAACAGCCGGCTGCCTCCGCAGCCTCCATGAGCTTCTCCAGCTGGTCCATGTGGACGTCGAAGTCGTCGTGGGCCAGATGCACGTCGTCGATGTATGCTGCGGCCGTCTGACCCCAAAAAGGGAGATGGCCAAAAGACTTGTCGACTGCGCGTTGAAAGTCACCAGGGGCGCGGTGGATACCCTGCGTCATATAGTTGGGGACTAGAAGTCCACGAGGAGTCCATACGGCGAGGATGTCGCGGCTACCGTCTGTAGGGTCGATCTTCAGGTGCGAAAAACCATCAACCATGTCCAACGCGGAGAGATAGTTGTATCCCGTGAAGAGCTCACGGTGATGATCGGGGTTAGGAAGGCCGGGGACCGGAAGGATGAGCCGGTCGTTAACCGCGCGGTAGTCGAATACCATGCGGATGCCTTTGAAATGATCCTGCAAGAGGGAGTTAAACTTGCCTACAGGGCACGGTCTAGTAGCCCACTCATATGTCGTGCGGAGGCTGTTAGTCAGGATCAATCACTTCCCATCATTTTTTCTGTAGAAATTTTTGCTGGTGATTACAAGGTAACATTTGTAATTCAAATAATGAAATCCAAACTAAAATTAGTGTTGATCTTGCTTCAAACGGTAAGAAAACGCAGGAAATGCATACAAAAACCACCCACAACTTTTTCCAATTTTTTCTTCACACAAACCGCCACAAAATATGGTTTGCTCAATAGGGTTTCCCCAAAAATATCGGTGAGAATTTGGGAACATTTGGGAAAAAAAGGAAATGGTTATGGGGAAAAAGTAGTTGGGGAGGGTCTTCAATTCTCTTCTCGTTCTTTCTTGACTCCTATTTTCTTGAAGCCAGTTGAGAATTCAACACAGTACGTCTCAATAAACATGTACCAAACCACTTTTCGCCAAAATGTAAACTGACTGAGCACCATGCAATTGAAATCCGGGCCCTGAGAGAGGTGAGAAAATGAGAAAAATCGATGTTTCATTTACAAAGTAAGTGGGAAATTAGCTCAAATATGTTACTTTATCATCCTACTCATGAGAAAATTGTTTTCTGTTGTTGAAAACGATTGAATCTATGAAATCGAAAATTTCGTTTTTGGTTCAGACAGACCTCAGTGGACTCATTCCCCTGTACATTTCGAAAACGATGCTCCTCCATCTATGTTATGAATGGAAATGCATCTACAGATCACAGATACGTGGTTGAACACAAAATTTGGAAGAGGAGGCACTACAAAAAATGAGCAGGGGTTTGAGTCCATCGCATTCGAGATGCAAAAAAGCTGAAACACTCATTTCGAGATTTTGAGCCTTACAGCTAATATTAACAAAATCCCTCTTCACGTTTAGAATGCATAAGCGAATGAATGTATAAGCACTTCTAAGCAGGCTGAAAGCCTTGTGCAATCCATTCTGAGCTCCAATCCATGTTTTTTTTGCCAGCATTTTTTGTAGGCATGAAGGCACGAAACCGGATAAAAATTTATGAAGGGTATTCAAAGAGTGATCATCGAAACATATTTAATAATCAATATGCACAGAACGCTATGTGGAGAGAGTTCTCCAAAGATTCCAAACTACTTTAGCAAGCATGGTCTTCCTAGTTTGGCCGGTCCAGGCCAAGCGCCGCAAAATCAATGAATTTTAGCGAACGAAATGTCAAAAAGAAGGGGATGAGCGGAGGAACTGAAAAGTAGAGATTGAGTCTGTTTAAATCGTTCTCAAATAGTACATTTGATAGATAATTAGTCATTCTATGGAACACATACTAAAAATTACAAATTTGTTCAATAAATCTTAATATATTTTACAAATTTTGCACTGTTTTTGCTTATGTCAAAAATCAACTTGAACATGTGCTTTCACAAGGTTGTGAAATCAAGATATTAGATTTGCATTCCATAACATAATAATTCTTTCACAAAACGCACAACTTTCACAGCACCAATTAGCTTACTTATTTCAAAATCTGTTCTTCCCAACTAACAGCCTTGGGACGACATATGCACAATTAGGAGAGGCAAAACTATAGCGGCCAGTACCGAGCATATCGTCTGCCCACTGGGTCAGGAACTCTCTGACAGCAGGCGTCCATCTAGGGCAGGGAACCCAAATAGGCTGACAGTGTGCGCCTGGACGTAGCTTCAAAGAGATAACGGTGTGCGTAAAACAGCCAGCCTTTTCATGGAATCGGTCGCTGTAACGCTCTAGAAAATCTTTCGCTCTTTTCTTCTGAGGGGGAGTGAGGTTGGAGCTAATAGTATCCGGGCCGAACTTGGGTTTGGGTGGTTCGGCCTTCTTTTCCTTCTGTTCGTCTAGGTATTGTCGGCATAATCGCTCTGAAAGCATCAAAACGGGGTCTGGGAATAGGCCTGTGATGTCATCTGGTGTGACGAGTAAAATACCTGGGTCAGAAGTCATGTTCATAGAGAGCCAGTCTAAACCGCTAATCGGGGGATGTTCCCAGGCTGTCATGCGGTAACATTAGCTGGGCCACAATATGGGGTTTGATAGGATTTAGATACGGCTCCGTGGGTTGTCACTGCGTCCTGCACGTCTCCGGCTTATGTTGAGGGGAGTGTGGTCGGAAGCGCAGCTGTCCCGGAGAAGGGGGCGATTGACATCATGACATTGTAATCCAGCCAATGTTCGAAGCATAAGCATCGAGTGGGATGGTACACGTTGCGAGTTTTGTTGCCGGAGATGGGTTGCGCGTGGTGCATACACATTGCTGCGCGTTTCCGGAACTAGGTTCTGGGGTCGGCTGTAAGCCGGTCGGGGTACTACTAGGCTAGGCTCGCTCCGCATGCGTCTCGGACCGCGCCTTGGCAGTGTGCTTCGGGGTGCATTTCTCCGAGCCGGAATACCCGTAGTCCATCTCTGGACCGGGTTTTTCCAGCCATGGATCATGGCCTGTCGCATACGCTGCTGTTGTGCTTGGTGTTGAGAGCGTATGGGCTTGCGTTCACCTTGTGACACAGTCCGAAGGTACCGTCTACCTTGGCGGTCATAGGCTACTTCATGATAGTGCCATGTGCGTACCTTATGGGCTTTGCCGCGGCTGCCTCGTTTACTCCGCTGATTGTTCTCATTCGTATCCTCCGTCTTCTCCTGCTTATCTGTCGTCCGGCTACCCGATGTTGCGCTCGGGGCAGGAGCAGAGCTGGAGGACGAAGATGAAGAATATGAGGAAAAGGAGGATGAGGAGCCGTCTTTGTAGTCGTCGTCGTGACTGCGTCGTCGTCGTCGGTCGGGCTGGCAGCTGGTGTTGTAGTCGTCGTCGTGACTGCGTCGGCGTCGTCGTGACTGCGTATCGTCTTGCTGGAACGATCTCTGTCGGTATCCGCCTCTTCGTCGGCGGACGGAGAGTCTTTTCTTTCATCCTTGCCGCTACGTCCTTGACGTTCGTATTCCTCTAGCTCTTCCTCTTCCTCATCTCGCGCTCTACTATATTCCAATCGCCGCTGTGATCTCGAATCAGCGGATGAGAGGCCGCGTGGATTCGAACGGGATGAAATGCGCGGAGAAAAAGAGATGCGGTCAGACGGAGACCCTTCCTCCAGCTGCTTCCGGGTGGCGCGTGAGGATTTCACAGCCAAACGATACCCCTCCATACCCGGGTATGATACCCGGTATGATACCCCTGAAGTATGAGGGGTATGAGAGAGAGAAGGGGTATTATACCCTCATGGGTATGGGGGGGGGGGGGGTATCAGGGGTATGAGGGGTATCGACCTCATACCGCTCAGGGACTTGGAGAAAATTTATTGGGGGGGGGGGGGGGGGGGGGTATGATACCCCTCAGGAACTTGGAAGAAAATTTATTAGATAGCATGAGGTGCGAGATGGGGTATGAAACCCCCAGATAGGGTATGAGGGACTTGGAGAAAATTTATTAGCCGGGGTATCAGATGGGGTATGAGGGACTTGGAGAAAATTTATTAGCAGGGGTATTGATATCAGATGGGGTATGAGGGACTTCGAGAAAATTTATTAGCAGGGGTATCAGATGGGGTATGAGGGACTTAGAGAAAATTTATTAGCCGGGGTATCAGATGGGGTATGAGGGACTTGGAGAAAATTTATTAGCAGGGGTATCAGATGGGGTATGAGGAACTTAGAGAAAATTTATTAGCCGGGGTATCAGATGGGGTATGAGGGACTTGGAGAATATTTATTAGCAGGGGTATCAGATTTATTTATTAATAAGATACGCAACATGGTCCCACTGCCGGATCAATTACAATCATTAATTTGATATCGAGATTGAATTTTTTTTTTAGCTCTAAAAGTGGCAAGTATTTTATTAAAACAGTGAGTAACAGAGAGAAAATGAGGGTATGAGGGAGATAGAGAAAATCAGGGGTATGAGGGACATAGAGAAAATGAGGGGTATGAGGGACATAGAGAAAATGAGGGGTATGAGGGAGAGAAAATGAGGGTATGAGGGACATAGAGAAAATTTGAGGGGTATGAGGGCCATAGAGAAAATTTGAGGGGTATGAAAGACACAGAGAAAATGAGGGGTATGAAAGACACAGAGAAAATGAGGGGTATGAGGAACATAGAGAGAAAATCAGAGGTATGAGGGACATAGAGAGAAAATGAGGGGTATGAGGGACATAGAGAGAAAATGAGGGGGTATGAGGGACATAGAGAGAAAATGAGGGGGGTATGAGGGACATAGAGAGAAAATGAGGGGTATGAGGGACATAGAGAGAAAATGAGGGGGGTATGAGGGACATAGAGAGAAAATGAGTGGTATGAGGGACATAGAGAGAAAATGAGGGGTATGAGGGACATAGAGAGAAATTGAGGGGTATGAGGGACATAGAGAAAATGAGTGGTATGAGGGACACATAGAGAAAATGAGGGGTATGAGGGACATAGAGAAAATGAGGGGTATGAGGGACATAGAGAAAATGAGGGGTATGACGGACACAGAGAGAAAATGAGGGGTATGAGGGACATAGAGAGAAAATGAGGGGTATGAGCGACATAGAGAGAAATTGAGGGGTATGAGTGACATAGACAAAATGAGGGGTATGAGGGACATAGAGAGAAATTGAGGGGTATGAGGGACATAGAGAAAATAAAGGGTATGAAGGACATAGACAAAATGAGGGGTATGAGGGACATAGAGAGAAATTGAGAGGTATGAGGGAGATAGAGAAAATAAAGAGTATGAGGAACATAGAGAAAATGAGGGGTATGAGGGACATAGAGAAAATGAGGGGTATGAGGGATTTAGAGAGAAAATGAGCGTATGAGGGACATAGAAAAAATGAGGGGTATGAGGGACATAGAGAAAAAATGAGGGGTATGAGGGACACAGAGAAAATGGCGGCAGGGACTTAGAGTATTACTGTCATGGTGTTGTCCCTGATCCTTCTTCTTCCACTTCTTCTTCCACGCCTTCCACTTCCTCTGTTGGGGTACAAGGGGTAGAAGGGCCCTGACTCATTGGTTCCGCCCCTGCAGTTTCTTGGTCCCCTGCTGGGTTACAAGGGCCCTCTTCTTCGTTGGAGGACTACAGTGCAGAGAGAGAGAGAGAGAGAGAGTATATGGGTATGGGGTATAAGGGTATGAGGGGTATGAGGCATGAAGGGATATGACAGGGGTATTTTATTATTATTATTATTATTATTATTATTATTATTATTATTGTTTTTTATTATTACTAACTGATAACTGGCTTCGCAGGGTTACCTGATAGCTGGCTATGCCTCAACCTTGCTTAGCAATGCGTTCCATGAGCAGAAACGCGTACACCTGTCCACTTCCCGCTGCTTTAACACAAGTTCGGTATGATTTCAAGAAAAACCCTTGAGAGAGCAAAGTTCCAAGAGTATCCCTGTGGTCGTGGGACATGCCGTTTGATTTACAGCTATCTGTAACCATAACATACTTTACCCGTTCGTCCTGGATTATTTTCAACAGGACTTTATGCTTATGGGCTGGTTTCCAACCTTTCCAGAACAAGAACACTGTTATGTTCTTGTTCCACTTCATCGCACGTGGTATTAACTAAACGTGAGGGGCTTCAGCTTCTGTACCCCAATGAATACAAGGAAACTCCTTCGACCACACAACGCGGTTTATAGACACATTGTATGAACTTATTGAGCAGAAACAGCTCTTATCTGAACAAACCCCTATCGAGTTATCATGCGCGGCCCACAATACACCGTATTTTTCATACCTGCTAAGGAATGCAATCTCAAAACGTCTGGTCTCTATACCAGCGACTGCAGCCCAATCATTGCCCAAGGCAAAAAGAAGCACATCTCCCGATGCATACCCAATATCCAATAGACACATGTCTTTTTTTTCATCCCTGGGGATCCCTCCGAAACATGTCGCAAGGGATTCACTAGTCATAGTCCCACCGATCCCATCACCTACACTACCAAGGTCCCTAATACGTAAAGGTCCCCTCAACTGTTGCGCTAGTCGCAACCGCCAGGCAGGAGCGGGCGCAAGAAACCGAGGATTAGAAGTCCCACAATCCTCAACAACGCATACAGCTAAAGAAAACTGATTCTTTGTGCCACTGTGACAAACCCAAGGTGGTATTTCCGATTCCACTTCCAACGCCAAGGTACCCTGCCAAACAGATTATTATTATCATTATTATTATTATTATTATTATTATTATTATTATTATTATTATTATTATTATTATTATTATTATTATTATTATTATTTAACGATCCGTCTGGACCAGTATTTTCATTGAACATACCGGCCCGTCTGGAAGTGTTGGAACTGCCCTTGCGGGGGTGTCATTAGAGCTTATCGTCAATTCTTCGTACTCCCCTCACGGGTGAGACGATGGAGGCGCATGTGCAGAAATGCATCAGCCATTGACAGAGAAGCACTATTATTATTATTATTATTATTATTATTATTATTATTATTATTATTATTATTATATTATTATTATTATTATTATTATTATTATTATTATTATTATTATTATTATTATTATTATTATTATTATTATTATTATTATTATTATTATTATCACACCCCGGGGTATCAGACAGGGATATGGGGGTATGGGACAGGGGTATCATACCCGGGTATAGGACAGGGGTATGGGACAGAGGTATGAGACAGGGTATGGGACAGGGGTATGAGACACCTTTTCCTTTTCCTCCTCAAGCTCCTCTGGTACCGCCTCTGATGGGGAACACTCTTGTGCGTCAGAGCCCTACAATACAAAGAGAGAGAGGGGGGGGGGGGGGGTATAGGGGTATGATGGGGGTATGCAGTGGTACCTTGGCGGTCGGTGTCGTCTTCCTCCTCTTTGCAGCTTTATTCTTCTCAGCCACAATTGTTCTTTTTCCGCCTATGTGGTATGAGACAGGGGTATGGGACACGGATATGGGACAGGGGTATGAGACAGGGGTATGGGACCACGAGAAGTTGTAGTATGAGGCAGCAGCTGCAGCAGCTTTCCCCGCCGCAGCTTTCATCTTGCACATCTGATGGAATCTCAGAAGCTTGGCCAAAAGCAGCAGCAGCAGTAGTAGTAGTAGTAGTAGTAGAAGTAGAAGTAGAAGTAGAAGTAGAAGAAGAAGAAGAAGAAGAAGAAGAAGAAGAAGAAGAAGAAGAAGAAGAAGAAGAAGAAGAAGAAGAAGAAGAAGAAGAAGTAGTAGTAGTAGTAGTAGTAGTAGTAGTAGTAGTAGTAGTAGAAGAAGAAGAAGAAGAAGAAGAAGAAGAAGAAGAAGAAGAAGAAGAAGAAGAAGAAAAGAAGAAGAAGAAGGAGGAGGAGGAGGAGGAGGAGGACGAGGAGGAGGAGAAGGAGGACAATCCTTCGGCCACCAGATGTTGCAGGACTCTCCTTCGGGGAACACACCGGTAGGAGGTGTTGCGTCCTTTACCTTCAGGATTTTTTCCCGCGATGCCTTGCTCATGGTATCCTGCGAAAATTCGCACGGCCCCAAAAGACTTTCAATAGGCATGAAAGAAGCCAGCCTTACCCACCCCTCCACTCTATGCTTCTTTTCACCAGCTTCCTTCTGAAAGAAGCATCTCAGGGGCGGTTTTTCACCGATCTGCATCATGAGAGAGAAAGAGAGAGAGAGAGAGAGAGAGAGAGAGAAGAGGTATGGGACAGGGGTATGAAGGGGGGTATCATACCCCGGGGTATCAAACCCCTGTACCATACCCCGGGGTATCATACCCCGGGGGTATGGCAGGGGTATGGGACAGGGGTATGAGAGGCAGGGTATGAGGGTATGCGGGGGTAATATAGGAGGGGTATAGGAGGGTATGGGGGTATGGAGGGGTTTCATGGAAGCCATCCGCATACTGCCTTGCTTTACACACGCACATACCCCGGGGTATCATACCCCAGGGGTATGGCAGGGGTATGGGACAGGGGTATGAGAGGCGGGGTATGAGGGTATGTAGGGGTAATATAGGAGGGGTATAGGAGGGTATGTGGGGGTATGGAGGGGTTACATGGAAGCCATCCGCATACTGCCTTGCTTTACCACGTGACCCATCACTTAGAGGAATCGCTGCCCGCCTGCACATATGCATCAGAGAAATAGATAGATAGATACAGAGAGAGAGAGAGAGAGAGAGAGAGAGAGAGAGAGGTATCAGAGGGGTATGCAGGAGGGGTATGGCGGGGGTATGCAGGAGGGGTATGACCACTTTAGGAAAAACTTTCCTGAATTCGATCGCCCTCTGCGCAGCGGGACTCCGTCTGCCTTGGTTTTCCACACATTTTCAGCACCTCGTTCGCTTTCCGTGATTTCATGGCCCAAGTACGTCACCAAAACCTATGCGAGGATATATGGGTATTGGCGGGGTATGTGCGGTATTATGGGGGGGGGGGGGGGGACCTGGCCCTTTTTATTGACCAGCTGGGACATGGGGACGTCGCTCCCATCATCCCGGTGATAGGCTTCGTAGGTGTGGAGTAGCTCCTTGGGATACTGCACACACAACGAGAAAGCGACATGTGACGAGGATACAGATAGGTATATGTAGAACAGACCGATCGCAGAAGATTGGCTGAGGTCGTCAATTTGTCGTAACGTTCAATCACGACTACATTGATGGTGATGCAATTCTTGACGCAGTCTGCGTCTTCGTCCTTCGGCCAAGGATGATTGCAAACCTTTCGAGGGGTATGACAGGGGTATGAGAGGGGTATGAGAGAGGCGAGGTATGACACGGGTATGAGACAGGGGTATGGGACAGGGGTATGAGACAGGGGTATGGGACAGAGGTATGAGACAGGGGTATTGCATACCTCGCACACCAATACGCGGTCCTCCTTCTTTCCTTTTTCCTTGCGGTCCTCCTTCTTTCCTTTTCCCTTGCCCTTGCGCTTTCCTTTTCCCTTGCCCTTGCCCTTGCGCGGCCTCCATTCCTCATCCTCGTCACTCCCAGCCTATAGTACAGAGAGAGAGAGACAGAGAGGGAGGGAGGGAGAGATGCCTTCGATTTCGCATTTTCGACGCGCAGAAACTCCAGATAATTTCTGTCAATTTTTTTTCCCCATCTAAAAAAGTTAACCACTCTCTTTCCTTTTCTGGGAGATGTGCATATGCCTATCAGAGAGAGAGAGAGAGGGAGAGGGGGGGGGGGGGGGCACAGGGTATAGGGGTATGAGGGGGTATGGGAGGGGGTATAGAGGTACTGTTCCTTTTCCCTCTTCCCCGTCTTCTGATTCCACGAGTTTCTGGAGTTTCTGGCGCTAGTACGGTGCAGAGAGAGAGAGAGAGAGAGAGAGAGAGAGAGAGAGAGAGAGGGAGGGAGAGAGACAGTAGGGGTATGGGATATAGGGGTATGAGGTGGTATGAGAGGGGGTATAGGGGTATGAAGGGGTACCTTGCGCGGTGCCTTTTGTTGCTCTTGGTCGTCCTCGTCTGAGTCAGAGCCCTACAGTGCAGAGAGAGGGAGAGACGGGGGGTATTAGACGGGCGGGGGGGGGGGGGGGGGGAGGAAAAGGTACCCCTTTATACCCTTATACCCCCTCATACCCCTTTATTATATATTATGTATAGGGGTATGAGGGGGTATGGGAGGGGGTATAGGGTATAAAGGGGTACCTTTTCCTCCCCCCCCCCCCCACCCCTCTCTCTCTCCCTCTCTCTGCACTGTAGTGCTCCCTCCTGTAATATTAGTACACCCTCTCATACCCCCTCATGCCCCTACATTACATGCTACTATACACCACCCCCCCCCCCACACCCCTCCCCTTGGGGGGGGGGGGGTATAGGGGTATGGGATATGGGGGTATGAGGGGGTATAGGGGTATAAAGGGGTACTTGGGGTTTGGACGCGTTGCTAGTGTCTGCATACTTCGGTTCCGCCTTGCTACTGCAAAAGAACCTGTTTCAGAGCAAGGAAAGCCATGAACACTTAGACTTCATACCCCGCCTCTCATACCCCTGTCATACCCCGCCTCTCATACCCCTGTCATACCCCTCTCAGAGCAAAGAAAGGCATGAACACAGATATGTAAGTAAAAATGCCATAGGTATGTAAGTAAAAATGTAAGTTACTTTCCATGGAATTCTATCTTTCCCAGCTCTGGTACTTTAGGATCCCGGCGGAACGAGTCGTCAAGCCAAAAAAACCCTTTGTCTAGTTTCACTGTTGGGTTTGCCACAGCGCTGCCGCTGTTCATTTTAACTTCGATGCCTTTTACCGAATTTCTATCTTTTTCATTTTCCTGTCTACTACCGACTTCGGACACACCAGGTTTGCCCCAGAACGCAGCAGCATCACCAGAGGGCCTTGCCCCTTCTCCCACCAAAAAGCATCCTTTACAAGACCAGATTTCTCTTGTGCCTGTACCACCTTGAAATCTGCCACGCTCATTTTCTTCTCAAGCTCAGGATCGTTCAACGGGTCCATGCTAACAAAGACACCTTCTTGCCCCACCATCTGCGGCACCCTCTCGTCAAGCTGCACAGTATCAAACACATACAGGGTATGAGGCGGGGTATGAGAGGGGTATGACAGGGGTATGAGAGGGGTATGGGGTATGAGCGGGGTATAAGTGTATGACGGGGGTACAAGGGTACTATCGAGACCAACGCGACACCGGAACTGGGAAAGTTTTTCAGAACGCAGCCACGCAACTCTTTCCCTTCATGCTGCATCACCCAATCCCATCCATCCTTGCTTTCACTACCCCTCTCTTTTGTTGGGGCCTCCACCAGCACGGTTTTGCGGTCACTACCCCTCTCTTTTGTTGGGGTCTCCGTCTTGTGCTTTTTGCCTGCCTTCTCGCTCTCCTTTGAGGTGACCTTGGTAAAATCGACGACCTGCATCAAGAGAGTGAGAGAGAGAGAGAGAGAAAGAGAGAGAGAGAGAGAGACAGGGGTATGGGACAGGGTATGAGACAGAGGTATGAGAGGTAAAATCGATGGTTTCGACCGCTGTCTCTGCGTCTGCGGCCTGCTCCACCTGCTCCTGCTCTTCCTCTGCGTCCTTCTCTCCCTCCTTCTTTGGTGACGGTTCCGGCTCCCCCTCGGGTGTTTTGTTTGGCTTTGTCTTTGCTATGACTTTTTTTTTCAGTTTTTTGACTTTTTTTTCAGGACTTTGATTTGCTTTGACTTCTTGTTTTTCTTCCCTCTCCCCCCCTCCTCCTCCTCGTCCTTGTCCTCGTCCTCGGTGTCCTCGTTGTCCTGGCCAGGCTGGACAGTGGCGCCCGAGACGATGTTGCGTTCGCCGATGTGGTTCGCATTGGTATACGGCTTTGAATTTCTCTTTTCTGCACACAAACATGACTCGGTGTTTTATTATTATTATTATTATTATTATTATTATTATTATTATTATTATTATTATTGTTGTTGTCTTGCCCAGTGAGATCGGGTGTCAACTGTGGGCAGGTGCCGCTTGACACCGGCCGGTTCCGGCATCGGTACCAGTAGAGATGGTAGCAACAACACGGACCCACGGGTTTCGGTAAGGTAGCAGACCCGAAGGCGCTACATTACTTACTCGCGTGGCAATCCTCGGTTGCTTGCCGATTACCTCAGGTATCCGCATTGGGACTGGCGGCTTTTTTTGACATCTCAAATAGGGCTTGTTATTATTATTATTATTATTATTATTATTATTATTATTATTATTATGGACACCGTGATAGCCCAGTGGTCAAGTTCTACCATCTGAGCCCTGTCGCCAGTTCGATTCCCGTCGGTGCCACCAGTATTTTCATTGAACATACCGGTCTATTTCTGGACCAGTATTTTCATTGAACATACCGGCCCGTCTGGAAGTGTTGGAACTGCCCTTGCGGGGGTGTCATTAGAGCTTATCGTCAATTCTTCGTACTCCCCTCACGGGTGAGACGATGGAGGCGCAGGTGCAGAAATGCATCAGCCATTGACAGAGAGGCACTATTATTATTATTATTATTATTATATTATATTATATATGTATCATACCCCTCTCATACCGGGACCCCTCCCGTACCCTCCCATACCCCTTATCAGTATTATTATTATTATTATTATTATTATTATTATGATTATTATGGCATGATTATTATTATTATTATTTAAAAAAATATAGGTATCATACCCCTCTCATACCCCTCCTCCATACCCCTCCCGTACCCCCCATACTCCATACCCCTCCCGTACCCTCCCATACCCCTTATCAGTATTGTTATTATTATTATTATTATTATTATTATTATTATTATTATTATTATTATTATTATTATTATTATTATTATTATTATTATTATTATTATTATTATTATTATTGAAATATAGGTATCATACCCCTCCCATACCCTTCCCGTACCCCTTATCAGTATTATTATTATTATTATTATTATTATTATTATTATTATTATTATTATTATTATTATTATTATTATTATTATTATTATTATTATTATTATTATTATTATTATTATTATTATTATTATTATTATTATTATTATTGTTGTTGTTGTTGTAGGTGGAGGTCAGCGCAGCGTCGCGGACTTCTTCTCGGCAGATAACTCCTCTCACTCCTTGCACCCACTTGCACATGCACAGCACGCTCATTTGCACATTGCACTGCCAGTCGAGTCTTTGGAGCGGAGCCGCGTCACCGAACGGTCCCGTGCTACCAATGGAGACACATGTCCGACAGGATCAAAGGCCAATTGACTGATAAGTCTATTATTATTATTATTATTATTATTATTATTATTATTATTATTATTATTATTATTATTATTATTATTATTATTATTATTAAAATATAGGTATAATACCCCTCTCATACCCCTGCTCCATACCCCTTATTATTATTATTATTATTATTATTATTATTATTATTATTATTATTATTATTATTATTATTATTATTATTATTATTATTATTATTATTATTATTATTATTATTATTATTATTGATGGAGGCGCATGTGCATAAATGCATCAGCCATTGACAGAGAAGCACTATTATTATTATTATTATTATTATTATTATTATTATTATTATTATTATTATTATTATTATTATTATTATTATTATTATTATTATTGGACACCGTGATAGCCCAGTGGTCAAGTTCTACCATCTGGGCCCTGTCGCCAGTTCGATTCCCGTCGGTGCCACCAGTATTTTCATTGAACATACCGGTCCGTCTGGACCAGTATTTTCATTGAACATACCGGTCCGTCTGGAAGTGTTGGAACTGCCTTTGCGGGGGTGTCATTAGAGCTTATCGTCAATTCTTCGTACTCCCCTCACGGGTGAGACGATGGAGGCGCATGTGCAGAAATGCATCAACCATTGACAGAGAAGCACTATTATTATTATTATTATTATTATTATTATTATTATTATTATTATTATTATTATTATTAGTGGCACCGCGATAGCCCAGTGGTTAAGGTCTACCATCTGGGACCTGTCGCCAGTTCGATTCCCGTCGGTGCCAGTATTTTCAAAGGATATTTTCTTTGAAAGTATTGGTCTGTCTGGAAGGCTTGGAGCTGCCTTGCGGGGGTGTCAGTAGAGCCTATTGTCAAATCTTCGTACTCCCCTCGCGGGTGAGACGATGGAGGCACATGTGCAGAAATGCATTCGCCATTGACTGAGAAGCACTGTTATTATTATTATTATTATTATTATTATTATTATTATTATTATTATTATTATTATTATTATTATTATTATTATTATTATTATTATTATTATTATTATTATTATTATTATTATTATTATTTATTATTATTATTATTATTATTATTATTATTATTATTATTATTATTATTATTATTATTATTATTATTATTATTATTATTATTATTATTATTATTATTATTATTATTATTATTATTATTATTATTATTATTATTATTATTATTATTATTATTATTTATTATTATTATTATTATTATTATTATTATTGTGGACACCGTGATAGCCCAGTGGTCAAGTTCTACCATCTGGGCCCTGTCGCCAGTTCGATTCCCGTCGGTGCCACCGGTATTTTCATTGAACATACCGGTCTATTTCTCTGGACCAGTATTTTCATTGAACATACCGGCCCGTCTGGAAGTGTTGGAACTGCCCTTGCGGGGGTGTCATTAGAGCTTATCGTCAAATCTTCGTACTCCCCTCACGGGTGAGACGATGGAGGCGCATGTGCAGAAATGCATCAGCCATTGACAGAGAAGCACTATTATTATTATTAATATTATTATTATTATTATTATTACTTTGGACACCGTGATAGCCCAGTGGTCAAGTTCTACCACCTGGGCCCTGTCGCCAGTTCGATTCCCGTCGGTGCCACCAGTATTTTCATTGAACATACCGGTCTATTTCTGGACCAGTATTTTCATTGAACATACCGGCCCGTCTGGAAGTGTTGGAACTGCCCTTGCGGGGGTGTCATTAGAGCTTATCGTCAATTCTTCGTACTCCCCTCACGGGTGAGACGATGGAGGCGCATGTGCAGAAATGCATCAGCCATTGACAGAGAAGCACTATTATTATTACTATTATTATTATTATTATAAATCTGCCTTGGAGTGTTGACTGTGACATATTTGAGGGAAATCCCGATGAAAAAACCTAGTCACACTTGCTAAACAGAGTTCCAGCCCAATGGCCTCAAGGCGTTAAACTGTGACGCCAACTCATAACCCTTTGGTGGTAGATGCTGGGGAGGAGGGTCGTTGCGCGCGTAAAAGATCTTAAACTCCGCATATGCTGGTTGATAGCCCAGGACCCAGCAGACACCAGATTGTTATGGGTGGGGTTTCGAGGCAGCTCTAGCAACCGCGCTTGGTGTATGCACTTGCACATTCGGTGACGTCTTGCAAGAGGTTGCTGGGACTGCGGAATAACCTCGGCTTAGTGCAGTCTTGCCCTCAGGAGCTCCATCGGTGGCCCCGATCATCAGGCGAGAGACTGACACGGGGGGGTGGAGGACCTCGAACAAGGGTATTGGAGGCTTATGTCCGTTGAGGAAATGCCATTAGCTGCATCAGTACGCCTCAGATATAGTATTATTATTATTATTGTTATTATCATTAAAGTATAAGAGAGAGAGAGAGAGAGAGAGAGAAAGAGAGAGAGAGAGAGAGAGAGAGAGAGGCAGAGGGGAGGAGGGGACTCAGTTTGCCAAGACGAATGGACATAACATCCTTGGCTCCCTTGACAGTGAAACCATACTCCTAGCAGACAATATGTCACAAAAAAAAAACAACAAAAAAAAAACAATAATAATAAATAAAATAAAATAAATAAAAATAATCATAACAACATAAAAAAATAAATAAATAAATAAATAAATAAAGGTATATAGGCATAGATAGATATAGGTCAATAGAAAGACCGCTTGAAGGATCGCCATGGTCAATTTCTGCATGTTCTTTGGGTAGTCCGTCCTCCCTAGCCAGGCTACCTTACGCTTGGTGTCTTTGCCTTGCCCCAGGAAGGAACGCATGACTAAACAATACCGTGAAAATGTGTGCGTGTCTGTGTGTGTTGGGGGGGGGGGGGGTGGGTACCGTGCATGATCTCTTCGTCAAGTTTGGCACCGTCCTTCTTTCCTGTCTTCTTGAAGTGGTGGTTTTTCATTTGTTGGGCGGTGTCGAAGTAAATCTTTTTGCCGGTTAAGGGATGATTGGCACCTTTTTTCTACAAGAAAGAGTCCAGCCACACAAGAACAAAAAATCGAACGAAAAAAAAAAACCAAGTCGGAGGGGGGTATGGAAAACACACAAGGCAAGCCCAAGGCACAATGCAGTAAAGTGAACGGGAAGCCGGGAGGAGCGAAAGAGAAACCATCCACATGCATCAGGAATGAAAAACAAACAATACATTTCCAAAACGCAAGCAGTCCGGCCACACAAGAACAAAAAATCGAACGAAAAAAACCAAGTCGGAGGGGGGTATGGAAAACACACAAGGCAAGCCCAAGGCAAAATGCAGTAAAGTGAACGGGAAGCCGGGAGGAGCGAAAGAGAAACCATCCACATGCATCAGGATGAAAAACAAACAATAAATTTCCAAAACGCAAGCAGTCCGGCCACACAAGAACAAAAAATCGAGAGAGAGAGAGAGAGAGAGAGAGAGAGAGAGAGAGAGAGAGAGAGAGAGAGAGAGGTATGGGAGGGGTATAGGACGGGTATGGGAGGGTATGAGGAGAGAAAGAGATGAGAGATGATGAGATGAGAAAGAGGAGGGAGAGAAAGAGAGAGGAGAGAGGGGAGACAGAGAGATAGAGAGAGAGACTATACCGGTAACTTATCCTCCTCCTTGTCCTTGACAAGGTCCCATAGTCTCTGGATGCCTGGGAACGGTGAGACGAGCATCAGTCGCTCTTTTTTGATGTGCTTTGGTACTTTCCAGTAT
The DNA here is from genome assembly GCA_019918135.1 of Paulinella micropora. Classification (NCBI taxonomy): domain Eukaryota; phylum Cercozoa; class Imbricatea; order Euglyphida; family Paulinellidae; genus Paulinella; species Paulinella micropora. The sequence continues at coordinate 89,950 of WBZZ01000760.1, forward strand.
CTAGATGAGAGAGAGAGACAGAGAGAGACAGAGAGGGAGAGAGTGAGAGAGGTTCATAAAGAGAGAGAGAGAGAGAGAGAGAGAGAGAGAGAGAGACACATTGACAGAAAGAGAAACGAGACAGAGAGAGGTTCACAGAGAGACAGAGAGGGGTTCACAGAGAGAGAGAGAGAGAGAGAGGTTCACAAAGAGAGAGAGAGAGAGAGAGAGAGATACACACACACAGAGACAGAGAGACAGAGAGAGGTTCACAAAGAGAGAGAGAGAGAGAGAGAGAGAGAGAGGGTGTGAGAGAGAGAGAGAGAGAGAGAGAGAGAAAGAAAGAGAAAGAGAGAGAGAGAGAGAGAGAGAGAGAGAGAGAGAGAAAGAGACAGAGAGAGAGTCTGAGAGAGAGAGAGAGAATAGTAGTAGTAGTAGTACTACTACTACTACTATTCTCTCTCTCTCTCAGACTCTCTCTCTGTCTCTTTCTCTCTCTCTCTCTCTCTCTCTCTCTCTCTCTCTTTCTCTTTCTTTCTCTCTCTCTCTCTCTCTCACCCTCTCTCTCTCTCTCTCTTTGTGAGCCTCTCTCTGTCTCTCTCTCTCTCTCTTTTCTCTCTGTCTCTCTGTCTCTGTGTGTGTGTGTGTATCTCTCTCTCTGTCTCTCTCTCTCTCTCTCTCTCTCTCTCTCTCTTTGTGAACCTCTCTCTCTCTCTCTCTCTCTCTCTGTGAACCCCTCTCTGTCTCTCTGTGAACCTCTCTCTGTCTCGTTTCTCTTTCTGTCAATGTGTCTCTCTCTCTCTCTCTCTCTCTCTCTCTCTCTTTATGAACCTCTCTCACTCTCTCCCTCTCTGTCTCTCTCTGTCTCTCTCTCTCATCTAGATACTGGAAAGTACCAAAGCACATCAAAAAAGAGCGACTGATGCTCGTCTCACCGTTCCCAGGCATCCAGAGACTATGGGACCTTGTCAAGGACAAGGAGGAGGATAAGTTACCGGTATAGTCTCTCTCTCTATCTCTCTGTCTCCCCTCTCTCCTCTCTCTTTCTCTCCCTCCTCTTTCTCATCTCATCATCTCTCATCTCTTTCTCTCCTCATACCCTCCCATACCCGTCCTATACCCCTCCCATACCTCTCTCTCTCTCTCTCTCTCTCTCTCTCTCTCTCTCGATTTTTGTTCTTGTGTGGCCGGACTGCTTGCGTTTTGGAAATTTATTGTTTGTTTTTCATTCCTGATGCATGTGGATGGTTTCTCTTTCGCTCCTCCCGGCTTCCTGTTCACTTTACTGCATTTTGCCTTGGGCTTGCCTTGTGTGTTTTCCATACCCCCCTCCGACTTGGTTTTTTTTTCGTTCGATTTTTTGTTCTTGTGTGGCCGGGTTGCTTGCGTTTTGGAAATTTATTGTTTGTTTTTCATCCTGATGCATGTGGATGGTTTCTCTTTCGCTCCTCCCGGCTTCCCGTTCACTTTACTGCATTTTGCCTTGGGCTTGCCTTGTGTGTTTTCCATACCCCCCTCCGACTTGGTTTTTTTCGTTCGATTTTTTGTTCTTGTGTGGCCGGACTGCTTGCGTTTTGGAAATGTATTGTTTGTTTTTCATTCCTGATGCATGTGGATGGTTTCTCTTTCGCTCCTCCCGGCTTCCCGTTCACTTTACTGCATTGTGCCTTGGGCTTGCCTTGTGTGTTTTCCATACCCCCCTCCGACTTGGTTTTTTTTTCGTTCGATTTTTTGTTCTTGTGTGGCTGGATTCTTTCTTGTAGAAAAAAGGTGCCAATCATCCCTTAACCGGCAAAAAGATTTACTTCGACACCGCCCAACAAATGAAAAACCACCACTTCAAGAAGACAGGAAAGAAGGACGGTGCCAAACTTGACGAAGAGATCATGCACGGTACCCACCCCCCCCCCCAACACACACAGACACGCACACATTTTCACGGTATTGTTTAGTCATGCGTTCCTTCCTGGGGCAAGGCAAAGACACCAAGCGTAAGGTAGCCTGGCTAGGGAGGACGGACTACCCAAAGAACATGCAGAAATTGACCATGGCGATCCTTCAAGCGGTCTTTCTATTGACCTATATCTATCTATACCTATATACCTTTATTTATTTATTTATTTATTTATTTTTTATGTTGTTATGATTATTTTTATTTATTTTATTTTATTTATTATTATTGTTTTTTTTTTTTTTTTTGGTGACATATTGTCTGCTAGGAGTATGGTTTCACTGTCAAGGGAGCCAAGGATGTTATGTCCATTCGTCTTGGCAAACTGAGTCCCCTCCTCCCCTCTGCCTCTCTCTCTCTCTCTCTCTTTCTCTCTCTCTCTCTCTCTCTCTCTCTCTTATACCTTAATGATAATAATAATAATAATAATAATACTATATCTGAGGCGTACTGATGCAGCTAATGGCATATCCTCAACGGACATAAGCCTCCAATACCCTTGTTCGAGGTCCTCCACCCCCCCGTGTCAGTCTCTCGCCTGATGATCGGGGCCACCGATGGAGCTCCTGAGGGCAAGACTGCACTAAGCCGAGGTTATTCCGCAGTCCCAGCAACCTCTTGCAAGACGTCACCGAATGTGCAAGTGCATACACCAAGCGCGGTTGCTAGAGCTGCCTCGAAACCCCACCCATAACAATCTGGTGTCTGCTGGGTCCTGGGCTATCAACCAGCATATGCGGAGTTTAAGATCTTTTACGCGCGCAACGACCCTCCTCCCCAGCATCTACCACCAAAGGGTTATGAGTTGGCGTCACAGTTTAACGCCTTGAGGCCATTGGGCTGGAACTCTGTTTAGCAAGTGTGACTAGGTTTTTTCATCGGGATTTCACTCAAATATGTCACAGTCAACACTCCAAGGCAGATTTATAATAATAATAATAGTAATAATAATAATAATAATAATAATAATAATAATAATAATAATAATAATAATAATAATAATAATAATAATAATAATAATAATAATAATAATAATAATAATAATAATAATAATAATAATAATAATAATAATAATAATAATAATAATAATAATAATAATAATAATAATAACAGTGCTTCTCAGTCAATGGCGAATGCATTTCTGCACATGTGCCTCCATCGTCTCACCCGCGAGGGGAGTACGAAGATTTGACAATAGGCTCTACTGACACCCCCGCAAGGCAGCTCCAAGCCTTCCAGACAGACCAATACTTTCAAAGAAAATATCCTTTGAAAATACTGGCACCGACGGGAATCGAACTGGCGACAGGTCCCAGATGGTAGACCTTAACCACTGGGCTATCGCGGTGCCACTAATAATAATAATAATAATAATAATAATAATAATAATAATAATAATAATAATAATAATAATAATAATAATAATAAGGGGTATGGAGCAGGGGTATGAGAGGGGTATTACACCTATATTTTAATAATAATAATAATAATAATAATAATAATAATAATAGTGCTTCTCTGTCAATGGCTGATGCATTTCTGCACATGCGCCTCCATCGTCTCACCCGTGAGGGGAGTACGAAGAATTGACGATAAGCTCTAATGACACCCCCGCAAGGGCAGTTCCAACACTTCCAGACGGGCCGGTATGTTCAATGAAAATACTGGTCCAGACGGATCGGTATGTTCAATGAAAATACTGGTGGCACCGACGGGAATCGAACTGGCGACAGGGCTCAGATGGTAGAACTTGACCACTGGGCTATCACGGTGTCAATAATAATAATAATAATAATAATAATAATAATAATAATAATAATAATAATAATATAATAATAATAATAATAATACTAATAAGGGGTACGGGAGGGGTATGGGAGGGGTATGATACCTATATTTCAATAATAATAATAATAATAATAATAATAATAATAATAATAATAATAATAATAATAATAATAATAATAATAATAATAATAATAATAACAATACTGATAAGGGGTATGGGAGGGTACGGGAGGGGTATGGAGTATGGGGGGTACGGGAGGGGTATGGAGGAGGGGTATGAGAGGGGTATGATACCTATATTTTTTTTTAATAATAATAATAATAATCATGCCATAATAATCATAATAGTAATAATAATAATAATACTGATAAGGGGTATGGGAGGGTACGGGAGGGGTCCCGGTATGAGAGGGGTATGAACACTCTTCGTCGACGTTCTACGCAAACAAGATCGCTTATGAACGTTAACCAGCATGAACATAGACAGGTAGAGAAAAAAAAATTACCATGGAGCCAGTAGGAAGATATAGTCTAGAGCTGCTGCAGCTACTAACATCATATCCTGTAGTGACAGTAGAACTGTCTGATTGTTTCCAGCTGTCGAGGTTAGCATCAACGTCAGGAACACCGGCCTGTAAAAAAGAATCTTCTCAGTAATAATTTTCATTTATTTATTTTTTACCTGTGCATCACTCAAGCTTGATTTTTCTGTGATGACTGTAATGTCCGAGCTTTCCCTGGGCAGAGGCGTGCGGCGACTATCTGAAATTGAGGACACGCTGTCGAGAAGCTTCCTCTTTTTTTCCGGCGGAATAGATGATGACCTGGAGAGCGGTTGCTTTCCATCAGAACTAATACTGCTGACCGACGCTAAAAGTTCAACCTTTGCTTCATGAAGCAAGGAAATTGAATTAAGTGGAAGCGGATGTTCTTTCTCAGGAACGATGAAACATACATGACCAATGTCAGTCTCGAACAGGAAAACTGGGATTTTAGCTCCTTCCTTGGCAGCCTCTTTCAACCAGACCGGATGTGCATCGCTTGGCAGCGTAGCTATCTCTAGGTCTGGATTAGGCGCATAGCTGAGCAAAATCTCTTGATCTTTCGATATTGCGGTGGTGACAGTCACAATAGGAGTACCCTTGCTGACCTGACATTATTTACAACAATATTTATAGAAAAAATGCAACACACGTAACAAAAACTTACATTGCATGGATGTATGTAACAACTAACATAATTTACCTTCACGTTCGGTCGGCAAGTGTCCTCGTCGAGCTTGTTGAACCCTTGCGATGAAGAGTTGATGAGATGCATTGCATTCCTGCTCGATTCGTTAATGAATTTAATTGGATGCATCCCTGTTTGCAGGGAACTCCCAATTTTCATAGTGAAATGATCAGAAAATGCAGCATGATCTGCAGCACGCAAAGACTTTCCTCCTGGTTCGAGGAGCCCAAGCTGAAAAGAAGGAGGAAGGTATTTATCAGCAAAGACTCCGTAGCCACCACCACGGTGTGCCACATATATCGGCGCCTTGCTAGCCCTCAGCATGGCATACCTAAAGTTTGAAATACACATGAAAAAAATGGCAGCGCTTCCCGTTAGAGGGAATCACTAAAAAAAAAAAGGACAGAGAAAGGCTCACTGATAGAAGGCCACACACACTAGCTAGTTATAATAAAGCTAGTATCTATACTCCCCTCTTTAAACTATGCTATATAATAATAATAATAATAATAATAATAATAATAATAATAATAATAATAATAATAATAATAATAATAATAATAATAATAATAATAATAATAATAATAATAGTGCTTCTCTGTCAATGGCTGATGCATTTCTGCACATGCGCCTCCATCGTCTCACCCGTGAGGGGAGTACGAAGAATTGACGATAAGCTCTAATGACACCCCCGCAAGGGCAGTTCCAACACTTCCAGACGGGCCGGTATGTTCAATGAAAATACTGGTCCAGAAATAGACCGGTATGTTCAATGAAAATACTGGTGGCACCGACGGGAATCGAACTGGCGACAGGGCCCAGATGGTAGAACTTGACCACTGGGCTATCACGGTGTCCAAATAATAATAATAATAATAATAATAATAATAATAATAATAATAATAATAATAATAATAATAATAATAATAATAATAATAATAATAATAATAATAATAATAATAATAATAATAATAATAATAATAATAGTGCTTCTCAGTCAATGGCGAATGCATTTCTGCACATGTGCCTCCATCGTCTCACCCGTGAGGGGAGTACGAAGTTTTGACGATAGGCTCTACTGACACCCCCGCAAGGCAGCTCCAAGCAATAATAATAATAATAATAATAATAATAATAATAATAATAATAATAATAATAATAATAATAATAATAATACTATATCTGAGGCGTACTGATGCAGCTAATGGCATATCCTCAACGGACATAAGCCTCCAATACCCTTGTTTGAGGTCCTCCGCCCCCCCGTGTCAGTCTCTCGCCTGATGATCGGGGCCACCGATGGAGCTCCTGAGGGCAAGACTGCACTAAGCCGAGGTTATTCCGCAGTCCCAGCAACCTCTTGCAAGACGTCACCGAATGTGCAAGTGCATACACCAAGCGCGGTTGCTAGAGCTGCCTCGAAACCCCACCCATAACAATCTGGTGTCTGCTGGGTCCTGGGCTATCAACCAGCATATGCGGAGTTTAAGATCTTTTACGCGCGCAACGACCCTCCTCCCCAGCATCTACCACCAAAGGGTTATGAGTTGGCGTCACAGTTTAACGCCTTGATGCCATTGGGCTGGAACTCTGTTTAGCAAGTGTGACTAGGTTTTTTCATCGGGATTTCCCTCAATATGTCACAGTCAACACTCCAAGGCAGATTTACTATATCTGAGGCGTACTGATGCAGCTAATGGCATATCCTCAACGGACATAAGCCTCCAATACCCTTGTTTGAGGTCCTCCGCCCCCCCGTGTCAGTCTCTCGCCTGATGATCGGGGCCACCGATGGAGCTCCTGAGGGCAAGACTGCACTAAGCCGAGGTTATTCCGCAGTCCCAGCAACCTCTTGCAAGACGTCACCGAATGTGCAAGTGCATACACCAAGCGCGGTTGCTAGAGCTGCCTCGAAACCCCACCCATAACAATCTGGTGTCTGCTGGGTCCTGGGCTATCAACCAGCATATGCGGAGTTTAAGATCTTTTACGCGCGCAACGACCCTCCTCCCCAGCATCTACCACCAAAGGGTTATGAGTTGGCGTCACAGTTTAACGCCTTGATGCCATTGGGCTGGAACTCTGTTTAGCAAGTGTGACTAGGTTTTTTCATCGGGATTTCCCTCAATATGTCACAGTCAACACTCCAAGGCAGATTTACTATATCTGAGGCGTACTGATGCAGCTAATGGCATATCCTCAACGGACATAAGCCTCCAATACCCTTGTTTGAGGTCCTCCGCCCCCCCGTGTCAGTCTCTCGCCTGATGATCGGGGCCACCGATGGAGCTCCTGAGGGCAAGACTGCACTAAGCCGAGGTTATTCCGCAGTCCCAGCAACCTCTTGCAAGACGTCACCGAATGTGCAAGTGCATACACCAAGCGCGGTTGCTAGAGCTGCCTCGAAACCCCACCCATAACAATCTGGTGTCTGCTGGGTCCTGGGCTATCAACCAGCATATGCGGATTTTAAGATCTTTTACGCGCGCAACGACCCTCCTCCCCAGCATCTACCACCAAAGGGGTATGAGTTGGCGTCACAGTTTAACGCCTTGAGGCCATTGGGCTGGAACTCTGTTTAGCAAGTGTGACTAGGTTTTTTC
>WBZZ01000760.1:102500-122500 GCA_019918135.1 Paulinella micropora
CTTTATTTTGCCACTTATTTGCCACTTTCTTGTTGGATTTTTACTGTGATTTCCACTCCTCAAGTTGAATTACATGATAAATTAATAAAAAATCAAATTTAAATTGAATTACATCATACAGCACAATTGTGCGGGTGGCACCAGTGACTTGAAAATTAGTGATATTTGCCACTCATAATTTCACTAAGTCAATAATACATAAGTGGCCGAAACAAAATAAATCCTGCAGCGTTTACTTCCTAATTCATTTAAATAATCACGGAAAAGATAAATTTTGGTTAATTTTAAATATTAATACTTTTTTATCGTAGTCACTTAACTTTACCGGTGTTACTTACGGATAACACTTTGAATTTACCCAAGGACGATTATAATAGGGATGACGATTTAAAGCAGTTATTAATACATACAAATACTAATGGGTTGATAAACAGAAAGTAATAATATCAATAATTCTAAACTTTACTAATATGACTTACAAAAATAATAATAATATGACTTACGAAAATAATAATAATATGACTTACGAAAATAATAATAATACTACCACGCGTAAAAGTTGCTGAAAAGTTGTTGTTGCCTGAGCTGTTCCTGCCTCATGTGATGTTCCTGGTCAATGCGTCGCTGCTCTTGAATAAAATGATAATTCATAAAAGAGGATTGTTGACGAGTAGCCGCGGGCGATTGAAATGGTGGCTTGTTTGTCTGCGACAAAGTAAGCTGCTGAAAAGGCTGAATTTGCAAGTTACTATTATCTCCTCCACCGTTCTCATCTGGCTCTTCAACTACTGGGCTGACAGGCTGTGGTTTGCGTGGATTGCTCTGCTGCGAATTAGTACTGGTATTGGTGTTAATATTACCAGTCTGCGACTTGGATTTCATCTCTGTACGAAGTGAGATCATTTCAGCGGAAATTTTCTCCAGGACATGAGCCAGTTGATTGTTGCCTGCCTGTGTGGCCGCAGCATTTGCTTTCAAGGCAGAGGTAACAGCGTTGTTCACGATCGCAGCAACGTCTATGTTGGGTGCGAGGCTGTTTGGCGAGGTAAGCTCGGGCTCTGACGGAGTACTTTTACCTTTACCCTTGGGCGTGTCACCGCTGATCGTGGGTTGAACCTCGCCTTCAGTGTCCTGTGCCCGTGGTTTCTTGCGTGACTTTCTGGACTTATACACCTTTTTGAGGGGAAGCGATGGGGAGGCTTCGATCAAAGCGAGTTCGACTTCGTCAACCTTGGGCTCAGGCTTTGTGCACGCTCTGCGCGGGCGACCATTTTCCCACGACTCTGCAGATTGCGGTTGATCGTTCAGCCACACAAAGTCGTAAACTACGGGCAGCAGCTCGGTTGGAGTGTTCGGATCAGCCATGCGCTGTATATCAGCCTGAATCTCTTTGTTCCACTTTTGCTCATGTATCTGACTCTTGGCCAGTTGTTTGGACAAGTCAGGATCGATAACGTTAAGTGACGCGATTTGGTACTGGTTGAACACATCGCCTGTGTCTGGATCACGCACCACTCGTTGAATCAACACTGTCTTTGTAATGTCAGTGATGTTATTCGAACCTTTTTTCAGGAATGGTTTGGTCAGCTTGCACCCGGGTCTGCAGGCAGCAATGTTAATTTGCAAGGCGCACAAAAATTAGCAACTCGGTTACCCTACTGCAAAAAAAGACTCTTCCTCACGGCTTCCGAGCTTCACCTTTGGCTTTAAAAGCAAATTCTTCAGATTGCGCGGAACAAGGGACTCTAACACTGCGTATTGCTCCCGGCTCCCAGTTGTGGGATTGCGAAAATGCAGGACGGTCACGACTGCGAGCCCCGCCAGGCCCGTGTAGAAGCTGTTGGTGGGCAGCGTCGTCTGCGTCTGGCCCGGCTGCGGGATGCGCACCGTGCGGTCGTTTCAGCCGGGCTGCAGCGCGGGCGGGCAGTCCACGAAGCGCGGCGGCGTGTCGTCCACGGCGCGGAAGCTGAGGCCGCACGTGCGCACGTTGCCTGCCTCATCGTCCACCGTCAGCGACCGCGGCAGCGTGGTGTCGGCGTCCACCGTGCCCGGGCTCACGGCCGCGGAGCCGTTGCGGCCGCCGCCGTACGTGGCGCTCAGGTACAAGTCGTCGCCAAAGTGCAGGTTCACGTCCGCAAACGTGCAGCGGTCCGTGAAGTTGTCGAGCGCGTCGCACGTGCTCGTGTACCGCACAAACTCGGACGCCGGGCAGTCGTAGAAGACGGGCGGCTGCGAGTCCTGCAGGTTGCAGATGAAAGTAAACACCACCTCGTTGCCGCTCTCGTCGGCGAAGCGGCCCGTGAAGTAGTTGGTGCCGAGCCGCAGCTCCTGCTGCTGCCAGTACGCGATCTCGGCCAGCCTGTACACGAGCTGGTCGATCTCGGCCGGCACCGTGGTGTGCTGGCCCCGGCCGGCCCAGTACGCGACGAGGCCCTGCGCCTCCAGGAAGACGAGGTTCGCCACCGTGGCGGGCGTCGCGGTCGTGTTCTGGGGCACCGTGGCAAGCCCGGCGCGGAACGCGTGCGTGTTGAAGGCCTCCGCGAGCGCGACCCAGTCCGCCGGCCTGAGCGTCTGGTTGTTGATGCTGCCGGACGCGAGCTTCACCTGGTCCCGCGCGTAGAAGGGCAGGTACGGCGGCTGGCCCGGGGCCTCGCTCGGCGGGAGCTGCGGCCACAGCACGTTCATATTATTATTATTATTATTATTATTATTATTATTATTATTATTATTATTATTATTATTATTATTATTATTATTATTATTATTATTATTATTATTAGGGAGTACATAGGCCATCGGTCCTTTCCATGGGCTGATTGGTATAAAGCTTTTAGAGTAATGTTCTATGCCGTCACTTCCTTTATTCCACCGATTGGTGTGGAGACTTTCCTTATGGAATGGAGGACTGGATGCACATGGCCTTTTGGCTCAGCAATTGGCAGGAGATACACTATTATTATTATTATTATTATTATTATTTTTATTTATTTATTTATTTTTTAATTTTTTTTTTAGGTGTGGACATCAAAGTAATTTCACCATCAACTGCAAAACAAAATATTAAGCCTCAGAGATATTTCAGTGCCTTATTATTAATAAAATATTTTATTACTACTGATTAATTACAATATTAATGTACGTACGCCGGTTCAATAATAATAATAATAATAATAATAATAATAATAATAATAATAATAATAATAATAATAATAATAATAATAATAATAATAATAATAATAATTTATAATAATAATAATAATAATAATAATAATAATAATAATAATAATAATAATAATAATAATATGATATAGTGCTTCTCTGTCAATGGCTGATGCATTTCTGCACATGCGCCTCCATCGTCTCACCCGTGAGGGGAGTACGAAGAATTGACGATAGGCTCTAATGACACCCCCGCAAGGGCAGTTCCAACACTTCCAGACGGACCGGTATGTTCAATGAAAATGATGGTCCAGACGGACCGGTATGTTCAATGAAAATACTGGTGGCACAATAATACTATGATATAATAATAATAATAATAATATAAATAATAATAATAATAATAATAATAATAATAATAATAATAGTAATAATAGTGCTTCTCTGTCAATGGCTGATGCATTTCTGCACATGCGCCTCCATCGTCTCACCCATGAGGGGAGTACGAAGAATTGACGATAGGCTCTAATGACACCCCCGCAAGGGCAGTTCCAACACTTCCAGACGGACCGGTATGTTCAATGAAAATACTGGTCCAGACGGACCGGTATGTTCAATGAAAATACTGGTGGCACCGACGGGAATCGAACTGGCGACAGGGCCCAGATGGTAGAACTTGACCACTGGGCTATCACGGTGTCAATAATAATAGTAATAATAATAATAATAATAATAATAATAATAATAATAATAATAATAATAATAATAATAATAATAATAATAATAATAATAATAATATTAATAATAATTTATTAATCAAAAAAAATCCTCATCCGCCCACATCCTCTCCTTGCTGAGACCGATGACAAGGTCTCAATCAACTTCAGCTTCAGCGCGGCACTCTTCTTCATGTTTCTGAAAAGATATTTTGTACACATAGTACTTAGCGCAAATTGAGCAACGGAACTTGTAGTCTTTTTTCTTGTACCCCCGGAACTGGAGCTCTTTGACACGATAGTTAGCCTGTAAAAGCTTTAACATCCACGTATCGCGACGAGTGTTACGCTTAAAAAAAAGCTGTGAATGCATGTTGTTCACTAGCTCCAGCGACTGACAAGAAAACCAGTAAATAGTTCCGTGAAGCTTCAAAAAAAGTGATATGATTAACGGTAAGATGCACGTATGGAGTAATGAAATCCGGATCGAAAGTACCGTAAGGATATACATCCTTCCGGCGCATAACGGGCCCATTCTCACCCCTCCTCACCTCCTTCCCATCCTCCCGCCAGTAAACGATATCGTTTGGTTCACCGCCTCTACCAGGTACCTTCAGATACCAAGTCCCATCCTCGATCAAAGGATGAGCGGGGCCTTGGTATTTCATAGAAGTTAGTTCAAGAAGTCCGAGTTTGTTTCTGCCACAAATCCGCTTCCGTGTCAGTGAAAATGTGCGGATTGTTGATTTTGCAAAATCGATTCCACCAGCCCGCGCAAAAAGTCTTAATATTTTTCCAGCGGCCCGGGCAGAAAATATTTTCTAAATTCAAATTCCAGCGGCCCGGGCATAAAATATTTTCTAAATTCAAATTGTCATCGTAAACTTCCGACATAAAACGACGCAACGCTACACCGCGATCAAGTCCAGTCCATTCATGATCTTTTTTTTCGTCATTATATCGACATTTGAAACCGGAAATTACCTTTCCCGCCCGGTTTTTACCTGCAAGTTGATCTTTGAAGTGCGCGAGTCTTGAGTCAAGGGACGCGTACGGTGAATCAAGCGGAATGTCCAAACTCCAAGGGACACGAGGCTTTCCTGTTAACTCTCGTATAATATAGTCAGTCATCCGGCCGCACACACGCAGCATCATGTGCAGCAAGTCTGGTATGTGTCTTTCAAGCGGGATGAAAAGAAAAAGTGATTGTGCATGTTTTTTTCCGGGTTGTGATGCATCATCAGTGCTCTTTCTAGTCACACCCCACTCTACCTCTAAATCTGCTCTATCGTCTGAAGGGCATGTGCACAAAAAACAAGAGTTATCTGAAGAGGCTGCTTTATGCCCGGTGCATGAAAGCAGCCACTTCATGTCACCGGTCACAAAAAGTTTAACCTTATAATTCCGGCCGGTTTCCGGGGATGTCCATCCATTTTGTTCAAGTTGCTCCAGGTAAGCTAAAAGCTCACCTACAAGTTATTAATAAAAATTTATATCAATAGTATTAATAAATAAAACTAATTCAATTATAATATTAATAAAACTAATTCAAGTATTAATGAAACTTATTCAATTATTAAGAAAGTTTTATTGTTAATAAATTAACGAAAAGAGAGAGAAAGAGAAAGATCGGGGAAAATATGTGTAGAAGAGAAGTGATGTTATCTTCAACATAGATTTTCCCCTAGTAACCGAGAAGCAAAAAGAAAAAAAAAGAAAAAGAAAAAGAAAAAAAGCAACAAAAAAAAAAAAAAAAAAAAAAAAAAAAAAAAAAAAAGAGGTTTGACGTTAACGTGGGGGCAGATCAATAAAGAACTGCCCCTACACTAACCTCAAAAAAATTTTGAGCAAACAACAGCTCATACTGCCTTAGCACGCAGTTCTGCCTCCACAAAATATACCCCCATCATGTTTACCTGCGGACTGTTTGAGCTCCTCCAGTTCTTCCCCGCACCTAGAAGTGAGCACAGGGAAGATCCCCTCCTGACTCGTGGGATGGGGAAAGCCCCGTACCAACTGCTTTTCACCATCAACTGCAAAAGCCTTAATCGCCCATGGTACAGAATTCGGTGTTGCACCTGTTTTCCTGCCATCCCCCCGAATAGGTATCATGAGCGTATCCGCCTGCCCTGCCCCATCCCTCATTCACTTGGTCTCCAACTCAGTGAGAATGCTGTAAACATTTGCACTCGCAGACAAACCGTCTGTTGACAGTTTCAGATCGTACTTAAGGTCCACGTCCGCTGTGAGCTCTCTCCTCTTCTTCGTCAACTACAGTCACACAAATTGCAGAAAAGAAACAAACAAAAAAGCAAAGCCAACCTGCTGGCCCGAGAGAAAGGGATGCTTCACTGCATGCAATAAAGCGGAGACTTGCTTGTCGGACATGACGTTGCAATCCATGTGCAACAGGGCCTGGTAGGCTAAGTTCTCTATTTGTTTCTCGTCAGGCATGGCAGCATAGTTTTTATACATGTCTTTCACCATTTCATCATAATCATTCACCTCTGCTTCTGTCAACCTATGCTCCTCACCTAACATTCGCCTAACCTCCCCTACCACAGCCCCACACCTCTGCTTTCTCTGTCTCCTAGTCTGCTTGGACACCTTCTCTTCCTTTCTGATCTTGGGCACCCTACACACTAGCACTATCTCTTTCCCCGTCACATACTTATCTATTCTACACCTATCATCTGTCTCCTGCCACTGCCACATCTCTCGCAGGTATGGCTCTCCTGTTCTACCCACACACCCATGCGCATCTGGCACTTTTACTGGCGTCATCTTCTCCCTCTCTACACTAGCCCAGTACTCCTTTCTGGTCATGTAATGTACTCCAGCCCCTTTCGGGATGATGACAGAAAATTCCATTTCATAATTATCGAGAGTTTCTGCCCCCACTTCGAGAGATTCCGCCCCCACTTCGATGCCCGTGCAACGGCCATACTGCGAGTCTCGTTGCCTTGCCTCTGCAACTCGCTCTTGGTCGTCGAGCTTGGCTCTTTTTCCACCAACGCGTCGGCACGTGTATCCCTCTCAGTCCTCTTCTTGTTTTTGTCAAAAGTCTTTCTCTGCTTTCGCCAGCCTTTGGATCCGCGACTTGGAGGCATGGGGAAGCTTCGCACCAAAGTCCCAACAGACTGCGCCGGTCCTTAAAAAAGTTGACAGGGTTTGGCTTTTTGGCTGGCATGGCCTGGGCCGGCCTGAACATTTTTTAGGGTAAAAGGTCCCAAAAACCTCAAAAATCCAGGAAAAGTCTCCTCCTAAACTACTTCACCTTTTTTTTAAAATGGCTTCAGATTCAGAAAGCTCGTCATCTGAAGGGGTTCCGACCAACTTTTCAAAAATTATTGTCAAATTTTACACAAAATGTTTTTTTAATGCAGAAAACACAAAATTTTTAACCATTATAACATTTGAAATTCAAATTTAAAAAAAAATTCAGTGGGAACCCCATCCCATCGTGACCTTTACAACAAAAAAGAATTATTAAAAATGTTAAAAACTCATTACGCCTATTTTGCCTCCGTTTTACCAACGCTTAAAATGCCTAAAATTGCATATGAAAGCAATCCATGATAGCTACTACACTCTCAACACACTACAACAACTTTAATGAGAAAAGGCGCCAACAGACGCGCCACGTAACAGTAACTTGACTGGCCGGATCATAAGTAATGGCTCTAACGAGACCGTTACTCCGATACGGCCGGGCCGGTCTAGTAACTATTAATTAACTTAACAGTTATTAGTTCCAACATCCCCCCCTGGAACAAAGTAAATCAGTTAATATTAAGTTACTGCCGTTCCGGGCCTAATTAAGTTACGTCTCCTACTACTATTTTGTGAAACATTAGAAAACACAAACTCAAAACATATTCTCTTACCCTCACTCTCTCCGAAAAGTAACTTGTGACGTTGAAGTGGGGTTGCGGCTACCCTCCTATCCCTGACAGCGAGTACGTATCAACTAGAGTACGTACAACTTGAAGGCACCGAGCCTGGCGCAGCCTGAGTTCGCTAATCAAGGCTAGATAACCTGTTAGACTACTGTTATTGTATTAATAAAGTAATCTATGATAGCTACTACACTCTCAACACACTGCTACAACAACTTTAATGAGAAAAAGCGCCAACAGACGCGCCACGTAACTGACTGACTGGCCGGATCATAAGTAATGGCTCTAACGACAACGTTACTCCGATACGGCCGGTCCAGATGATAACTGACTATTAATTAGTTATTAGTTCCAACCTGAGTCACAGCACGGTTTAAGGTCATGCAGAGACCCGATGCAGTTTAACATCATGCCGAGGACCCGAGGATCATGAAGTTACTTCACCCGCGTTGACTGAGCTGAAATTGACTGTGACCTGGCTCACGAATATTTTTTTCACTAATCAACTTTTAAGAATAGAATACTTGCAGATAGTAGGAACTCCTATGCCGGCCTACCAGGATATAATCGCAATACTTACCGTTCCGGTCTGTCGGGTCGTTATCATTGGTCTGAAAGCTACCGTGACGGAGTCCCCGTCACGAGTCACGGTAGTACCCGGTCCGAAGTTTAGATATTCAAGGGCCTCAGTCTTCATATTGTTAGTCGGGGGACGTACAGTTATCTGTTATATATGACTTAAATATTAGACGGTAAATCATGAGTCTGGAGCCTCGCTAATTTATCTGTGCTATATTAATATATTACATAAAACTTGATTTACAGTTAGTCCAAGTTAATATCTTGAGCTGGGGGATTACGCACGAGCTGTTTTGTAGCGAGCCCGGGCAATAGGAGACATCATGAGTCGTTTTATGGGGACTCGAAAGTGTGTTGTTTTTGGTCAAGAACGGTTTGTTTAGTGTTGGGGCGTGGGTTGTTATTAACATGACACCGGCTGAGATCTCGGGTCACGGGTACTCTTTCACAAAACATGAGAAAATTTATGCCAAATTCTCCAGACATACAGCTTGCAAAAAATTACTGAATAAAATATAGATATATACTATGTTTCCGGTTATTCACACTAGTATACTAATATTAATATATATTAATAACAGTCACGTATATAAAATTAAGTGTAATAGTTTGTGTATATAAAATTAAGTGTAATAAACTGCAAAGGGGCACCCTACGCCAACCCCGCCTCGCAGCGCGGTGAGGCGGGGTCGGCAGCGCGGTGGTTGGCGTAGGTGCCCCCCCCGAATATTGAAGTTCTTTCGTAATTCATCAGACACCGCATCCACATACAAAAAGTTAAATCGTTCTTTCGTCGCCTCGTGATATCTGTTTAGGAAGTAATCAAACTCATATCCAAGGTCTAAATGTTTATATACAAGTTCCATTTTATCCACACTTTGACCTGGAAAGATTAAAATGTAGTCTAATTGTTTTATCGCCTCAGGTCTAAGGTCTTGTAGGTATTGCGAGCTCATAATCACCTTTGACTTGTAGTGTCTATTCTTTTTCAACAGGTCGCTCACGGACTTATCCCTTAAACCACTACCCAAATCATCTAAGACGAAAACGACTTCTGGTGTTATGTATTTGCTCGGTCTTTCTGCTGGTGCTTGTCCCTGCTTCTTCTTTTCCTCTTTTCCAAAATATAAAAACTTTGGCTTCGGTTCTTCTTTACCATCCTGAACAATCTCGCCTTCTTCTTGCTCCTCATCAGGTTTATTCAGTTTGTCTAACTCGTAATCAATCACACTGTATCCGTCCGTTTTCAAATATGTGTATATAGCCATTGGATTGCCCTTCTTCTTGAAGTGCTTAACCATTTCTTTGTAGATGTGGTCTTTGTGTATTGTGCTGGCAATAATAACAATACGGGTTTTTTTATCGGTCGTTCGTTTCAGGATTTCAAACAGTGCGGTCGTCTTGCCACTCTTCTTGCGAGCGAGAAGAAATATATTGGCATACGGCTCGTCAAATAACTTATATCCTTTAGACAACTTCTCGCCATCGTCGTTTTGCTTGACTGGTTTTACCTTTACATTATTGATTTTCTCCATCACTCTATATTTTTATTACCCGAGAAATTCCAAACAAATAACAATTCTTCCAGCTAGTTGGTCAGTCTCAATATTACCGCTGTCTGTTTTCAATACCCTAAACGAATACTGACCATCGGTCCAATTAATAATACCTAAATTGTAGCTTAGATTTGAAATGTTTGCGGTGTTGCTATCGGCGAATGTGCCAATAATTCCAATGCAGTCCATATGAAGGATTTTCGTTTTCGTCTCGGTCATATCATTCATATAGTGGATAAACTTAACATTCATTCTTGTTGGTGTAAAGTTCATTTGAATGTTTTTGTCAAATGTCTTGCTGCCGCCAACAAAATCATTACTCAGAAAAATAATCTTTTGGTATTTATAGTCTGCCATTGCGATGCCCTCTATACTAATCTTTATAAACTTTTTATTAATTAATATTTCCGCTCGGACTGCTTGTGATTTCTATTCACGGGTCAGTGATAAAAAATGAAAGTTGTCTTTATTGTATTCAAAAAGGAATAGAAACCAAACTTAAATGTGTTTTCATAAATAATGGAAATAATATGTGTCGTAGTTTTGATGAAGCTATTCCGCTAATCTGTGCTGGTGATAGCTCTTGGTATAAAATATATTCGTTTGAATGCTCACTTCTTTGAACTAGATGGGGAAGGAAGGCATATCCCAATCAATAGTGTTAAAATACCGACATATTAAGTGTTAGCAACTTCACACGGCAAGTTCTTTTCAGACAGCCTCACGATATAAAGGGTGATGATGGCGATAATGATACCCATTTGAAATAAGTATTGAATAAGACGGCTGTCAGTTTTTCGCTTAGTCAAACAGCAATCCCAGCTGTCCTCGTATTCGTGGTCAATTTTTTTTTCTTCCTGCTTAATTTGAACATCAAGCACACGGTTTTTTAATTCGGGTGTGAGGTCTTCCGTCTCTATGATTGGTGGTGGAGGAGGTAATCTAGGGGGCATTGGTAAATACTTCCGCTCTAATTTCTGCTAATTGGTTGGTTTGGTCTTGTAATATATTAAGTAAAGTTTTATTTTCTTTTTCTAAATTAATCACCTTTTCCGCCATATGTTGAAAAGCACTGACCAATATCGGTATAAAACTTGTATATGTTATGCCTTCAAGGTAGCCTTCTCCGTCGTCTGCTTTTATTCCGCTTTCGGATACAAACTCAGGATATATTTTTTTAACTTCGTCGGCAATAAAGCCAATATTCTTTTTTTCTTTCTTTTCGTCTGATTTCAAATAATATGAACAACAATTTATTTTCATTAGTTTCTCGCAACAATCACCGCAGTCTAATGTCTTAATATCTGCTTTTAATCTCCTGTCCGACGAGTTTGTCCAAGCACCATTAAGAGGAACATAATTATAAGTGCCAGACGGCTCACCTGTTGAGTTTGAAGTAGTCCAAGCATGAAGGATACCATTAGCAGAAACAATTATACCATAATTCGTATATCCCCCCGATTTCAAAAATATTTGTGGGTCGTGAGTTAATGGACTTGGTCTTTGTCTTATTGTTAAAGAACCGCTTGATGTTGTTGTAAGAATATTGACTTTGAAGCCGTAATTGCTGTGTTGTTTATTCTAAATAACTCTGTCGCCGCACTATGATAAAATACGAGGCTATCGTCGGTATTAACATCATAAATCAATGTATTGTTATTGATACCAAAACCAAGAAAAGCAGTCGTGGAGCCTGTCCCACCATCCCATAAGACCAGTTTATTATTTGCCAACGCACTTCTATCTATAAATATTTTTTTGCCAGCACCTACTACCACATTGTCGCTTGTTGTTAATGGGGTTGTTGATACACCTGCACTTGCCGTTATTAATCCTTTTGTCCATAAAGTTCCATCGCTTCCTCTCAACGACATTAAAGCAACATCACTTGCATTTTCCCATACAAAACCGTGGGTCGTGTCAGCACCAGATCTAAATCTTACGGCATAACTACTAAATCCATTTCCTGCTGGCGCCGTTCCTGTTCCACTTAATGCTTTATTCGCCCCAGATTGTGCCATATAAATCCCCCGGCCTGGATCGGTAATATCCCAAATATATATTCCTCTGGTGCTTCCTCCATTTGTTCCTCCTTGAATGGATATTTTCGCCCCACTAGTATTCGTTGCTGATGTTAGTGTGCCAGTGTATGTAATCCCCGCATTTGCCGTTAGTAATCCACTCGCGGTTGCCGTTGTTGTTGATATACCAGCAGTTGCCGTTAATGTAGTTCCCGTTATTGTTCCGCCACTTGTTATGTTGTTTGAATTCATATCCAAATCCCCATAAAACCGCATACCACCCGCATTGTTAAAGCGGACAATGTCAGACGAAGCGGATTTGTTATCCAAAAGTTTTGAAATATAAAGTCCTGCTCCTTTTGCTACATCGTATGCTACATTCGTGAATACATAACCTCTTTGGTCTGCGGTTCCGCTTGTAGCAGTGTTTAAAGTAAATAAGAAATATTGAAAATTACCTGATGTCTGTGAAAAGAATATATCTCCTCCGTTTTGGTTTAATATCCGAGCCCCATTATATGTAATATTTCCGCCATTAGTGATATCCACATTATTAAAATCCGCAGTGTTGGTTAGAGTTAGATATTTTATCTCTGTTCTCGTTCCATTGAATGTTTTAATTCCTGTTATTGTTTGGTCTCCTGTTAGTTTTACATTTTGCCCGTCCAATGTGTCCGCATACCCTTTTGTCGCTCCATCCGTCGCTAATGTCGGAGTTCCAAGGTTGGCTATTTTGCTACTATTAAAATCTAGCCCCGAAGCATTTACCCAACCGACAATCACCCCATCAATAAGGAAACTTATTTTTTTCGCATTTATTTCAAAGTTATAATTTACGCCCGTGCCCATATCAAGGCATCCGATGGTTCCTATATTGGCTGTGGAGTTAAAAACCACGAATGTTCCTTTTGTTGTTGCGTTCGTTGAATTTCCAGTCATTTCAAGGGCACTGCTAAATGTCTTAATTCCTGCTATGGTTTGGTTTCTTGATGGTTTAACCGCCGAACCATCAAGGACAGAAACATCAACACCATCAACCAGATTTACATTTGTTATACTCTGGATCCCCATATTTAATCCGCCATTCGCTGTTATTGCCCCACTCGCCGTTAATGTGGTTGTTGATACTCCCGCACTTGCTGTTATTACCGTTGAAGCCTTAACCTCCCCATTATTAATCCTGAATAATTCGTTTGTCCCGCCATAGTAAAATATATGACTATCGGTTGAAGCATTAACATGAAAAACCAAAGTTTGACTAGCAATACCAAATCCAAAAAACGCAGTTGTTGATGTTGTCCCTCCGTCCCATAAGACTAATTTATTGTTGGCGAGTGCTTTTCTGTCAATAAAAACACCTTTGCCTGCTCCTACTACCACATTGTCGCTTGTTGTTAATGTTGTTGTTGTTATCCCCGCATTTGCTTTGATTTCATTACTCAATGTCTTGGTGCCCGCTATAGTTTGGTCTCCTGTTAATTTAACGACTGCGGTATCAAGAGCCGAAACATCAATACCATCAACATTACCAACATTTGTTATGTTAAATCCTCCCATATTTAAACTACCCGTCATAGCCGTTGTGCTGTCCTTTGCCAGTTTCGTATCAGTGTAAGCCTTCGTTGAAGCATTGCCGTCATAGAATGGTGCTGGAAGACCGCTAATTGCTGTTGTGCTATTAAAATTTAAACCATTGCCAGTCAGTGTTATCCCGCTTCCCGTGGTAGAAGCAAGGGTTATGGTTGAACCAACAATAGATAGTGGATATCCCGTTGCTCCACCTACCTCCGACGAATAAATAGAGCCCGCGTTATTATTATAGTTGAAGAATAACTTACCCGTGTTTAATGGGTTTAAATCTTTTATACCTAAATAAGTAGTAAATATTTTATTCCCTGTTATGGTTTGGTCTCCTGTTAGTTTAACCACCGAAGTATCAAGAGTGGAAACATCAATACCATCAACCTTGCCAACATTTACTACATTAAAACCTCCCATATTTAAATCTCCAAACATCATAGCGAGACCATCCAATCTAAGAAAAGGTGAGTTTGTGTTTCTCCATTGCCCCGTGCTATAAATGAGCAGTTGGTTATCGGCGGGTGTGCCTGTAATTAAAACATCGCTGTGTATATTAATTGAGCCGTCTGCTGACACTTTCGCATTGTTCGCTATGTGCTCCGTTATCCAATCATCAACATCTTTTGTATTCAATAAATTAACTCCCGTTATGTTCAAATAACCTCCCATACTAATATTGCCCGTTTCATCCACATTTATCGGAAAGGTTTTATTTACCCAGTTGATTGAATTATATGTTAAATAACTATTCATAGCAACTGGTGCTGTAATTACAACATCTGAGAGAGTATCAATAGAGCCAATGGTTGTATTTCTCCATTTACGATCCACATCATTATAAGTTAAGTATTGCCCAACCGTTGGTGCGGATATGTTTGTGTCTATGAGATTGTATAGAATGGTTTGGTGTGGGTTGGATGTATTAGAGTGGTGTTGAGTTGAGGCTTTGACTTCGTCATTGTCCCTTACTCGTTGCTCTGTGTAGTATAGATTTTTTCCTTCTTTAATGTCTGTTGTTGATTTGGTAGCCAATCGTGTATCAAATCGTCCGTCAGTGTAATAAAGATTTACAGGGTCGGCATCTTCTGGTATTCTGTCTGTATTTAAGCCCACTATGTTGGTATTGGTTAAATCAAGGTTTGCGATTGATAGGCTGTCTGTCGCGATTTCTGACAATCCTAAGAGCGACTTATAGGAAGAACCTGACATATTATATTATCTTAATTAAAATATTATATTTAGGAAAATATACCAACCCATAGCAAACAAGTATGCCGGGTAAATCTTCGGTAGAAATCTTAAAATTGCTAATGCGAGGCGAAAGGAAAAGGCTAAGCAGAGAAAGATTGAGAGGGCTAGGGAATTACTAGCGGAGGAAGAGGCGAAGAATGCGAAAGAAATGACCAATGATGAAAAGATGGACCACATCACTAAGAAGCAGTTGGCGAAGGATATGATTGATGGAAGAGACGGCGAGAAAAGTGAGGAAAGCAGTTCTGATGAAGAGGTTGAACAAGATATGCTTGACCTAATTGCGGATAAAATATCCAAGATGAAATTGAAGACTAAACAGAAAAAAAAGAAAGTGGTAAAAAAGAAAGTGGAAGAAGAAAGCGAGGACAGCGAAAGCGAGGAGGAGGAAGAACAGCCTAAGAAGGGAGGGAAGAAGACCGGCCGTGTTAATGTCAATGTTTATGCGGGACAACCAGAGAAGTCAAAAAAAGAAAACAATGATGTTTCAAAGATATTTTTAAAGTTTTAATATATATGAACCAGATAAAAAACCTACCATTAGATGTTCGCTTACACATTATGGACTACCTATAATCATCGTATGTATGACTTCACTAGTTGCTATGTGTGTGGATTAACTCTGTGTTTAGCGAACAGACAGATTACAGCAATTGATGATAGTTTTGATTGGTTTTATATGTATGAGTTTTGTTCTAATTACTGTTTTGAACTAGAAAAAAAAGAAAGATTGATATATAAGGATACAACATTAGGTGTCATTAAATATTAGGAGGCGATGGACGACCATATACAAGAACTAAAAGAGCAACAGGCATTAGAACTACATTATCAGAAAAAACAAAGTAAGAAATGGAATACGATATGGGCTGATAAACCGTTGAAACAAGTGTTTGTAGATTTGGCTGATATGTCTAAGTTAAAAGATAAACCAGGTAATAAAAAATATGCTTTTATGTTGGTTTGGATTGACACTGATAGTAGATTTTTAGAAGTTAGACCGCTAAAAAATAAAACGGCGAATGAAGTATATACTGGTTTAAAATCTATTCCATATATTCCAGAAATCATTACAACAGATAGCGGTGGAGAATACAAAGGAGCAGTTAATAAATATTTTGATGAACATAACATTGAACACAGAACAACTCGCAATAGTTGACCGTATTATCAGAACTATTAGAAGGTGGTTTGATATACTATTTGAAACTAATGGGAACTTTGACTGGGTCTCATACATTGATGATATGGTAAAAGCTTACAATAATCGTTTTCATCCAACAATCAAAGCTAGACCAATTGATGTATTGAACGGAAAAGCTACTAATAAGCAAAAAATTGAAAGAGATGAAAGTATTAACGAATTTGAACCGGGCGATAAGGTAAGACGAGAAGTTCAACGAAATCTATTTTCAAAAGGCGGACGAACTTGGTCAAAGCAGATATATACGGTTTTGGGTAGAAACGGATTTAAGATTGTGCTATCTAATAAAGAACTAGTCAGCTCCCGTGAGTTATTAAAGACTAAGTTTGAAAAGCCAGTCGATGATGAAAAGCAAATTAACGAGCAAGTTCAAGATTTAACAAAACAAAAGAAAACTAAGGAATTATTAAACCGTGAAGACATACAGCCGGAGAACATAAGAACAAGCAAAAGAGAAAGAAAGAAAGTTGAAAAGTTGGATTTGTGAGTGAGAAAAATTTTATTTAGTCCCAAGACATCATCGGAATAATCCACTTAATCACTGAAATCCTGTTCTGTAACTTTCTGTTCATCGCTGTGAGCGAATTGAAAATAATCAACTCGTCTGGCTCACCCACCGACACAAGAAATAATTGCTTATTTTTTGGTTTTCTTATAGTGTCATCGACTCTCGTCCAACCAAAGTAGTATTCATTTTTTTTCTCTTCTGGATTTTCTTCGAAAAAATCATCAGAGTAATGTTTCATAACATAATCTCTCACTTTTTTTCTTGCCAAGATGAATTCGGTATGAACTTGAACAAATCGCTTACCCTCAACAATCCTTGCTGTTTGCTCAAATGAGGTCCAGCCTATTTCAGGTATTGGACGGCAAGGGGCGGGTTCAGCGGGGGCTGGGTCGGCGGGTGCTGGGCCAGGGGCGGGTTCAGCAGGGGCGGGTTCAGCGGGGGCGGGGTCGTCGGGGGCTGGGTCTGGGGCGGGGTCGGCGGGTGCTGGGCCATCCTTCAACTCGCCAAGCTGGGCCCTCCGTAGGATGTTGGCGATTTCATCCATTGACCCATTATCTTTTAAATGACGAAATAGCTCGTCCTCCGCAGTCTTTTTCTTTTTCATCCTACCATAAATTGATAAGAGATAAATTTCTTTGTAAGATGGGGGGCTTTCGCCCGATTTTTTTGGATAAAATATTACATACTATTTGTATAGCCCTATGTGCCAAGGGGCGAAGTGGGTGAACCACTATTTACACTTTCTCTTACACATTTATTCATATTAGCATCACCATTCGTTTTCATCATAATATGTAAATCATAATCAGAATATTTTATATAAGATTTATTAAAACTCAACCCCTCATCTACTATCCCCTTTCTTATTTTATCAATAACTTCTCGTTGATAGTCATATCTATTTTCCTTTTTCCAAGCATTAAACAATTTTAGTTCTTTATTCGTTCTTATTATATCATTTTTTCTTTGTAAGTTGGCCATCCTATCTTCTTCCACATATAAACTTTCTTGTTCCATCTTCCTGATAGCTTTCATAACAGCATCTAACTTCACTCTCTCTTCATTTCTTTTTCTCATTAAGAGGTCTATTTCTTTATTCAGCTTATTTATTTTTTCTTCGGAAGATATTTTTGTTCTAGTTAGCTTATCAACTCCGTGTTTATTTGTTTCGTAAATGAATACACAATCATTAACAGACTTATTTTGTTTGCTTATTAGACTTTCACTCATCTTACCTTGGTCTGGTTTGGGCAGGGTTCGGCTCTGAACTTCTTCACTTCTTGGATTTTCTGAATTCTGAGAGAATGAAGCGCCGACGATTTTTGTCGCTGGGGAAAAGGTTTAGGTGGTCGGTTTCTGTCTTTTATTTCCATTTTTTCATTTTTTGTTTTTAGTTATTCCATATAATCCTTACTTGGACCGTTTGGATTATTCTCTAGATGTTCTATTTCTAATTTTCCTGGTGAGTGGTTTGAAATGCCTTTCACTTTTTTTGGCAGTATGTGTAAAACGGGGGATGATGTTGTTATCGCCCTTATATGAACAGATATGGCAAAAATGGCAAACGATAGCAAATTCAAAATGGAAAGGGGGGGTGGGGCCTTAGAAACACCTCCCCTTTCTTTCCTTGTTTTTTAGCACAAAACAAAAAATTAGTAGAGAAGCGTATGGTATGGTGTGGGAAGACAGAATGTACAAAAACATTTGAATTTAGTACAGTAGACACAATAAAAACATAAGACAAAAATCACACAAACCGACTTTGCTCTCAACAAAAAAAAATCAAAACCTTGTTTTGGACAAATCAATGCCCCTTCTGTGAACACGGCCCGGAGGGAATGTGGCAATTTGTGGATAAATGTACGCAATGTACGCAAAATCCCGGAACAAACAACTTTGCTGACGTCGTTCATTAAAACTACTAAATTTTTTTTTCAAGCTGATTAAAGTAGTTTAAAAAGGATCATGCAAACTTTAATAATACATAATGCTTAGTTAAAATCGATTCAGCAGCGCACTTAACTTTGTTTTTGATGTTTAAAATTACATATGATTAATAACATTATTACTGGGTATTAATACATTCAAGTGTCAAACTCAGCCATCAAATTTGATTTAAAGGTCAGATTTCAGATTAACTGTCAGATTTTAGATTAGCGGCCAGAATTCAAATTAGTTCAATTTAACTGTAACATTTTGCAAAAATGATACAGATTTTGCGGACGTATATAGCCGTTAAATTGAAGTAATTTGAATTCTGACCACTAACTCGAAATCTGACACTTAACTAAAATTCGATTGCTGAGTTTGCCACTTGAATGTACACAGTAATAGTCTAACAGTGACTCAGCGTTTTTTTTTTTCTTTGTTATTAATTAATATTAAATACACTTCATTTTTTCTCTTTTGTATCCCTTGATAGGTGACCTCTGAAGTTCCATTTTATCTCTTCTGCTTCCCGCTCAGCTCTCAGTGACGAGTTGGCAAGTATTCTAGTCACGTAGTATTAATAAAAGTGGCAGTGCTTGCGTAGAAATCCTTCTACAGTAAGAAGTTGAGCTTACCTGGTACTAAGCTCACGTAAGGAGGACCCCGTCATGCAGCTCAGCCGTAACGGTTGCGCTCAGTAGCTCACAAGACTCTGACGCACACTGGCAGTGATGATGAACCGGTCTCTATCATGCAGCTCAACACAGGCTAACGGTTCTTCGAGCTGACGAATTTCAAACGGCCTGACCTGCCTGATCAGCTTGAATATTATCAAAATAAACGTGATCGCGTAGCTAGAAAAACCTGTGTTTGAATTCGGCCAGCTCACATGTTGCTTATAATTTTTCCCCACTGACTGAACGACTTTTACAGAAATAAACAGAATACTTGTCTGTCATAGAGACGGAAACTGAAAGGCTTATATTATCCAGCTAGTACTTTAAGCGCGAAGAAGACCGATGGCCAGCCCAATGCAACATGCCAGCAACCCACACAGCGAACTCCAGACCAGCCCGCCTAAAATGAGTAATGAAGATACTGATAATTACTGAGGAAGTTCAAGTGTTAGCTTTGATCGCAGTAAGTAGGTAAGTAAGTAAGTAAGTAAGTAAGTAAGTAAGTAAGTGAGGAAGCAAGCAAGCAAGCAAGCAAATTAGTAAGTAAGTAAGTAAGTAAGCAATAACTCAAACAATCAAACAATCAGCCAATCCGCCAGTCAAGCAATGAAGCAATCAAGCGATCAAGCAAGTAAGTAAATGATCAGGTAAGCAAGTCGTTTTATCTTCACTGAGATAGACCGGCTGGGTTTTTATAGCGGTTGATGGGTTTTCCAGACAAGTAACCGTTGGTCCACGTCCATCTGCACAATCCAGTAACAAAAACTATTCCACTTTGACTTCATTTAAGTAACAAAATCCACTTTGACTTCATTTAAGTAACAAAAACTATTCCACTTTGACTTCATTTTTCTCGTTCAATGTTTAACATGCATATATGCGCAGGACGTCATTTGAAAGTCCTTTTCAAAAAACAGCTT
>WBZZ01000760.1:132500-135000 GCA_019918135.1 Paulinella micropora
CCCGTCCTACATGCACATCGGCCTGAAAGGCATCGTCGCCATCGTGTTGCGTGCACAGCGTTTGCAACAGGAGCAAAAGCTATCAATAGCGGACAGCATTCAGCTCGCGTCTCTACCGCTACGTGCGTTGTGTTCGGAAGTGTGGTGGGAAGTGGCCAACCATGACGTTGACCTAGAGACGCGATATGAGTGGGCGCTGTCCTTCCATGCTATCATGCTGCGCGCTTTCCCTACCCTGTCCGCCCCGGAAAGTCCCTACCACTCTCTCTTAACCCTCGACTTCTGGAGTAGGTAACACCAGTAATGTAATGTAATGTAATGTAATGTAATGTAATGTAATTTAATGTAATGTAATTTAATGTAATGTAATGTAATGTAATGTAATGTAATGTAATGTAATGTAATGTAATGTAATGTAACGTAACTTAACGTAACGTAACGTAACGTAACGTAATGTAATGTAATGTAATGTAACGTAATGTAACGTAACGTAACGTAACGTAATGTAAAGTAATGTAAAGTAATGTAAAGTAATGTAATGTAGTTTAATGTAATGCTTTTCTTGACGTGCGCGTGGCTTGGTTTATTTTGTTTATGAATTACATTACATTACGTGATTACATCACATCACTTTGCAGGACATCTTGCCCATGAGCTGTGCGTGGGGTAGGATATGCGGCGCTTTCGAGCTCAACGCTATGAACCTGAACAGCCCCACCTTGCTGTCCGAGTACATCGACTGGCTCAAGAAACAGCCGTCAACGGCAATGTCGGGGAAAATCATTCGACGAGTGGGACGACCAGTCTGGCAACGTTTGCAAGAGACTACTTCACAGCAGGCTAGGGTGGAGGGTACAGGTATCGCTGAGGTACATAACATAAATACATACCAAGCCGAGATACCATAGGTGACATAGATTACATAACTAAATAACATAAATAACACAACAGCAAGAGTCTACTTCACAGCAGGCGAGGGTACAGGTGAGGTACATAGCATATATAGCATATATAGCATACATGGCATACATGTCATACATAACATGCATAACATAGTCTACTTCCCAGCAGGGCAGGGTGAGGGCACGGTATTGCTGAGCTATATAACATACATAACATAAATAACATACATAACATACATAACATACATAACATGCATAAAATAGCTGACATACCATACCATACTACCATACCATACCATACGATACCATACCATACCATAGCATACCATACCATACCATACCATACCATACCATAGCATACCGTAACATAACATAACATAGCATAACATAACATAACATAGCATGACATAAAATGAGACATAACATGAGACATGACATAACACAACATAACATAACATAACATAACATAACATAACATAACATAACATACGTAGGTGTTTATAAGTGTGAATCGCAGCGCTGTAAGCCCAATGTATTGTGTGTCACATACACAAAATAGATAACATAAACAACGTACATAACATACATAACATGAATCACAGTTGAGCCCAATGTGCTGAGCGCCAGCGGAGAGTTTGGACGTACATAACAAAACATAACATAACGTAGATAATCATACATAGCATAACATATCGTATCATACAGAACATAACATGCCTAGGTGTATACAAGTATGAATCACAGTTGTGAGCCTAATGCACTGAGTGTGAGGGGAAAGTTTGGACATATGTAGTGTTATGTCATGTCATGCAATGTAGTGTTATGTCATGTTTGTTACATATGTTATGTCATGTCATGCAATGCAGTGTTATGTCATGTTTGTTACATATGTTATGTCATGTCATGCAATGTAGTGTTATGTCATGTTTGTTACATATGTTATGTCATGTCATTCAATGTAGTGTTATGTCATGCTTGTTACATAACACGCATACCACGCATAACATGCCTAGCATGCATAACATACGTAGGTGTTTACAAGTATGAATCACAGTTGTGAGCCCAATGTGCTGAGCGTCAGGGGAGAGTTTGGACAATCTCCTCGCCTTGCCTTCAAGGTCATCTATCAGCACATGCAAATGCGTATTCTTTTCATATGATATGGTGTATTTTAGCGTTCGTTTGTCAACGTCAAGGTTGTATGTATGTAGCTAGCTTATGTGTGTATGTGGACAGTCTCTTTGCCCTGCCTTCAAGGTCCCCTATCAACATACAAATACGTATTCTTTGTATATGAAATGGTGTAATTTTAGCGTTCATTTTTTAACGTCAAGGTTTGTATGTATGTAGCTAGCTTGTGTATGTGCCTTGCCCTGCCTTCGAGGTCATCTATCAACAAAAACAAATACGTATTCTTTTCATATGACATGGTGTATTTTAGCGTTCGTTTGTTAACGTCAAGGTTTGTGTGTATGTAGCTAGCTTATGTATGTGTGTATGTGACAGTCTCCTTGCCCTGCCTTCAAGGTCATCTATCAACACATACAAATACGTAATCTTTTCATATGACATGGTGTATTTTAACGTTCATTTGTTAA
>WBZZ01000760.1:140000-157500 GCA_019918135.1 Paulinella micropora
GTCACAAAAATGAAAATCTTACACAAAAATGAAAAACTAATTTTTGTTGTTGTCTTGAATGTCAACAGCAATACTACTACTACTACTACTACTACTACTACTATTTCAACCACTACTTCAACCACTACTACTTCTACTTCGTTGCCCCCAACACTCCACACATCCCCTTCAACAAGAACAATAACATCTCTCTCCATCGTTCTCGCCTTAACCCTCGCGGTTTCTGCCATAACTAGCATGAGAAGCCTTCATTCTCTACCTAAGCACGAGACAAGAATCAAATCCACGCTACTGCTGGTCTGCGTCGCTGCGGTCACAGGGTGTGCACTGCGCAGGGCAAATATTCTCTAGTGAACATTATCAATTGAAAAAAGTCTTTGCGTAATCTAACTGTACCACCCCCCCCCCCCCACCCCCTGCTCAGTTTCGGTGGCAAAAATAAAACCTTGCCACTGGCCCGTTTTTCTAAACGCCCTAACATGTATTAATAACTAGCTAGCTACATTTTCGACCGGTTCAATTTTGCAAACATGTTTTTTTTTTTTTTTTTTTTTCAAGTTTTTTTTTTTTTTTTTTTTTTTTTTAACTTTGATTGAACGCAAACACTTTGTTTTAATAAAATACTTGCCACCGTAGGCTAGTAGGGTAACTGAGTGGAACTTCTCAGTTGAATATGTAAGGGAGGGAGCAGGGATCCTGACACATATTGTGCTCGGTCCCCTACTACTTGAATCTGCCGCGTTGCACAATCGTTCCATTCAATAAATGCAACACAGGCTCTGTTGCCTATAGGCGGATCAGAGTCATTTAAACTTTCATTTGCTTCGTGTTTTGGAGAATACATAGAGGCAACATCGCACCTCAAGCCTGAGCGGGCCCAGTGACATCCCAAAGGGTGATTATCAATATCAGTTGAATTGTCAGTTTGAACCGAGGCTGCCGCCCAATATTGTTTAAGTTCCCGGAGTTTCCAATTGGAAATTTTTGTTACCAATTGGAAACAGTTTTTTGACAACGGTTTTCCAAAAATTTATTCTCACGGATTCTGCTCAATTAATGACTTCCGATGTTTTCCAGGGCTCAGGAAAGACTGTGGGAAGCGACGTGTAAAATTTGTTCCGAAAACGGTTGGTAGAAGTTCGAGAAATCTGCATTTGACTGACCACCCCTTTTTTCCCACTTTTGCATTGTCTGAGGCATTTTTCGAAAAAAGATGGAGGTGGGGAGCTGCGTTTCGGTCCCTGCTGTGAAACTTGGAAAGCCTTGGGCAAGACAAAAATTTGGAGAAAGTGTTTTTGGGGACATAAGGCTTGTTGGGAAATTGAAGGACAAGGAAACAAAACACCACAAAGCACTTGTAACGCTGAATCTGGACGACAAGGATTATTTCTTTTCGTCCAATGTTCTGCGTGCTGAACAGGAGCAGGCAGTGGGTGCTTTTTCCTGTATTGATGCTAGTTTGAAGGAGGTCCTCATAGATGTCAGTGATGACGAGGAGACAGTCGAGGAGAACCAAGAGGAGGGGAAGGAGGAGGAAAAAGCTGAGCCAGACCACAATCTGTCTGCCTCAGACACTGACGAAGTAGGAGAAGAGGAAACGCATACTGGGTTCAATATTTGCCCCTGCGAGGAAAGCGAAGTGTATGACGAGGACACCAAGTTGGTAAAGAACGGTTTTCATTGGAAGTTGGAGCCACAAACTGTTGATTGGAGTGCAGACAGACCGATCTTCCAGCCCAAGACCAGGCTACAGGGCGCCGCAAACGCTTCCCCTCTTCAGTAACTTCTCCCAATCTCTCTGCTGTTTGCCATTTTTCACTCATTTCCAGTCAACACTGAACAGTATGTATGTGTGTGCACCATTTGTTGCTGTTGGGTTTGAAAAAAGTTTTGTGTGTTCAGAGATTTTCAGTTCCAAAGTCATTCATTTCGAGTGCTTGTCTTGTCTATGTTTCCTTTGCTTGCTGCACTTACTTGCACCTTCTTGTCATGTTTTTCTTTGTTTTTTTCCTTGTCTTTTCTTTTCTTGCATAGACACTTCATGCACTTCATGCCTCCAAAAGCTATCAGTCGGTTGATTGAATTTACTAACGTGGAGATAGCTAAACAGAAAGACTCTTGGTTGAAGAAAGCAATAACACAGGAGGAATTTGCTGTTTTCCTGGGGTTACTTGTCAAAATTTCAGTTGCAGATAGGGGCAGGCGCAGGGGACATTGGATGGACGAGGGTGAGGTAGGGCCAGACGGTTTGCCTGGGGACAACTTCGGCAGATTCATGTCAAAAAATCGATTCGAAGCTATCCTTCACTGCTTGCGTTTCGGACCCGATGCCACTGAACAAGATCCCTTTCTGCCTGTGCGTTTTTTGATGGAAGAGTGCAATAAGAAGTTCAATGATGCCATCATGCCTGGCACTTGCCTGACTGTCGACGAGTCGATGGGCAAGTGGACAGGCAAAGAAATGCCTGGTCAGGTGTACGTCCCACGCAAGCCCATTCCTTTGGGCCGTGAGTACCATACTACCTGCTGCGTTGAAACAGGCATCTGTATTGCTATGGAATGTGTAGAAGGAAAAGATCGAGATCGTGCAAAGGCAGGGGTAGATGATTGGGGTGTCACAACAGCAACCACAGTGAGACTAGTCAAGCCGTGGCATGGTACAGGTCGCATTGTTGTAGGAGACTCGTGGTTTGCTAGTGTACGAACAGCAGTCGTTGTCAAGGTGCATGGGCTAGATTTTATTGGAATGGTAAAGACGGCTACCCGCAATTATCCCAAATTCACTTTATGGCATGCCAGAGGGAACAACAAAGGCGATTTGGCGTCAGCCACGTGCACTAAAGATGGTATTCGCTTGTTGGCAGTGAATCAGAACGACCACAATATGCAGCAAATCATAGCCACCTGCGGCACTACATTGGGGGGCAAAGCACGAGAGGCACGATTCAGTAAGCGTACGGCGTTTGTTTCGCGGTGTGACGTGGTTGCTAAGTACTACGAATGTTTCAATGCGGTGGATCGCTTCAACTCTCTTCGTCAAGGGCACGCAAACATGAATTTGAATGTCGTTGTGCGGGATTGGAAAGTTAACGATTTCTTGATTTTGATGGACTTTGTTATGACCAACGCTTACCTTCATTACATGCACTTCAGTACCACGACCATCTCTACTTATCTGCGTTCGAAAGGAACCACCAGGCCAGGCTTTTTCAAAAATTTGGTTGCAAACGAGCTCTTAACAGCCAAAAAAGCCTCTGAGATTGATTGGGCTATGCTTAGCCCGGCTAGCGAGAACCTCCGAGGTCCCGAACCAAACCTTCCTCACACGAAATTAGCTATGTACCCTCTGGTGGCTATGAGTGATGCAATTCGACGCAAAAGGGAGGCAGGGGAGTCGTGGAATCAATCCACCGCAAGGCCGAAAAGACGCAGATGCAGGGTATGTAAGTTTGTTAAGGGAAGTTCATCCAAGATCATCACGTCATTTTATTGTGAGACCTGCGGGCCCGAGATGCCGCTGTGTGGGACTAAGGGTCGCGGGTGTCATGCGTGGCACATTAAGCATGGAGACCCGAGGAAAAAGAAAAGGGGGTTTGTTTCAGGTGATTATTAATGTCGTTTCCAATTGGAAACAGTCTTTTGTGTGACTTAGGTGTGAGGGGGCGGCCTGAGAAGAACATTTTCATTTTTAAGTTTTGTATTAAATTTTTGATGACTTTATGTCTAGTTTGTTCATAATATAAGTAATTTTCAATAAATAAATATCATTTTATTATTTTTTCTTGTGCCGGAAAGTAAATTAATATCGTTTCCAATTGGAAACCGGGCCTGGGAACTTAAACAATATATACGAGTCACAGTGACGCCTCCACAACACCTAATTCATTCCAACTGCAATGTCTACGGATGATGATTAGTGATGATTCCATCCCTCTCCTCGCCCTCGAGAAAAAAAAGCGACTGATCATAAGGTATTATTATGTTGAATTGTCTGAGCAGTGGCTTAACCTTTCAGTCAACCGTCATGGACCTGTCGTTTTCAGTTTCAAGTTATATACTTCTAACACCACTGCATCAATATGATACACATAGCCGGCTTCTGTCCGCCCGTACTCAGGCTCACGGATCGAGGTTTGGTACTTTTGGTGAGAGTCAGCCTGAGTCCCCTCAGTTAAACAGATTAATATAATTAACCTGATAGTCAATATGAGCCGGCATATGTAATGTGTGTCGTTAGAGCCATTACGTATGTCCGGCCTAGTGTAAAATCGGGCCGCCCACTTCTCCACATAGACCGTTATCCCTAGCTTTTTTGTCAAAACACCAAACACCCTTCAATTTTTGCCCGTTCTGCATTAATGGGCCACCTGCTGTACTGGTATATCTGGATTATCATATGATCTTCACCGAGGAATTCATTTTCAAAGCCAAAAGAGCACAGTCCTGCCTTGGCGCCATTTTCTCAATAAAGTATCTACTGTAGGACACAGCAAGTATACGGCAGATTATTAGTTTATTCAGGTCGTGCAGGTAGTTGTATAGGTTTGGCTAAGGGATGAGTCTCAAAGCCCGGAATTATGGAAAGGATTTCTGGGTGTGTGACACCTATAACTGATGTAAAGGTGTACTCGAACAACTCCCATTCTTTTCCATGATTGAACTTTGGAGGGTCTAGCCTCATTTTTACTAAGTCAGAACCTTGATACGCCATATTGTTCGGGCGTACCAAGGGCGGAAGGTAGGAGGGAGGCTCGACTACCAATGTTGCTTTCTCTGTAGGTAGAGAAGCGAGATGGAGTTAGGAAATGTTTAGTTATACTAGCGACTAGGTGGCAGCCTTCCGCACAGTCCACTTAGTGTAACTGGTGGTAGCCTTCCGCACACACACCAGATTTTTAATATTTGGTGACGGCCTTCCGCACGTACACATGTTTGTATTTTCGGTGGCAGCCTTCCGCACGCCCCGATAGTACGTAACAAGTGAATGAAGTCTACTAGACCTAACGTTCACGCTACAAGGCTCTATAACCTGTGAGATCCCCTTCAGATGCACCCTTCAAATCGCCTACAAAAGAAGAGGGAGACGAAGAAGACGAAGAGGAGACAGTAGTAGTAAAGGTAGAGGATAAAGACAAGGGAAAGAAAGAAGAGGGTCAAGAAACTGCAAGTGCAAGAACTGCCTCTGCCCCCGCCACTGCTATACCTACGGACCAAAAATCCAAAATACCAGTGTTGACGGGGGGGAGTAAACCGTCGCCGCTATTTGCATTACAATTGGGAGCCAGATATTACATGAAAGAGAAAGAAGCTAAGCTAAACAGATTGCTCTATGCTTTCCTACTTCAATCATGTGCTCACGATAGGAAGGTGATGACTATAATGAGGCAGGGGGGTACGGACGGTGTAAAGTGTTTCCTCGCCCTCAAAAAACATTATGGAGGTCTTGACCTCATAAGGTTTGAAGAGGACCAGGAAAAGCTATACCGTTCGTACCCTAAGAAGGTTAGTGAGGTGAGTAGCTGGCTAGCTGACTATCTCACGACTATCAAAACACAGGAGAAGACGATGGGAGTGATACCAGAGATGATGAAGACAGGCATGATCATGAAGAAATTAAAACACCTACCTGTCTACCAAGCCTATTATCGTAACACTTGGTGTCCTCTCTTACCTACTCAAAGGCCCAAGCTGCCTGAATTTATCAAGGTAGTAGAACAGCAACGTATCAGAAACTAGAATGCGTAAACTCTATGGATCTGGTAGCTCTAAGAGCGACCCTATCACTATCAACACAGTAGCAGGAATAGCTCAGGGCAAGAAGAAGAGCAAGTCATCACAGGCTTATGGTGAGGGGGAGGACAGTATTTGTTGGAACTGCCTGTCCCCTGACCATAAGATTGCTTTCTGTCTAGTCAGGTGTCAACTCAAGGACTGTCCCAAGGACGGACACGGTCCCTTGAAATGCACCATAAGAAGGAGAACTAGGGTCTCTGAGAAGTTGCGTGGGAAGGAGAAGAGAGAGGACAGTCAGAGTGAGAAGACAGACGCAAGAAGAAAGAAGAAGAAGGAGCAAAGAAGAAGAAGAAGGAAGGCAGCAGAGGAGAGGGACGAAAGCTGAAAGCAGCAGACTTCATTAAAAAGAAGAAAATGATAAGCTTAAACGCCGAATCATCCGACTCCTCTAACTCACCCTCTCACTCTGAAAGTGAAGAAGAAGATGAACCCCCAACTAACCAATCTCCTTCTGAGTCTGAACAAGAATCAGAAGTGGATGGTGAGTTGGGGATTCACCACATGGCCATTATGATGATGGGGAGAGTATGAGAAGATGATAGTGGTATGTATGTCGAGGAAGATGACACCCCACTCTCAACTAACACCCTAGAAGATGACAGTGGTATGAGCATCGAGGAAGACAACCCCCCATCTTCAAACAACACCCCCATGCCACTTTTATCTCAGTGAAACGCATCTAAGCCACCTGGCGCAAGAAGTAGAGGGGGAGGAGGTGTTGAGGGTGGTGTGCGTAGAGGAGAGCAGAAAGGACATGCATCATCTACACAAAACGACTTCACACACACTTGCCCCACTATTCCACCCCTTCACGAGAATAAGTTTTTGACCACCCTTGATATGGCTGGCGACCCAACTCCCCTAAACCAAATCATACCTTTGGAAGGGAATTGGGCCCTCAGACGTATAAGGGTAGGGTACGTAAAATTACTTGTGAAAAAATACAACCCAGTCACGTTACGAGAAGTAGGTGGCCCCCCCTCAACCTCCACGGTAGACCAGTACGTACAGTTGACTGTCATGTCACAAGCAGTAAGCAGTGTGAGGCGACAGTGCCAGATACAGGTGTTAGGTGTTCGTGGAGACTGGGAGCGGCGAGGAAGGGGGTGCAGGGTGGGAAGTGTGCTGCTAGACTGATAGACCATGACTTTTGCTCGCTTCATGTTGATCAAGAAAGGAAGAGAGGGGAGATATTGAGCAAGTACAGGGAAAAACTGAACCAATGGTTGCTTCCCCCCCATGATGCTATGTATTACGAACCCGCCACTTTGTTTACACACATCACTTTGTGGAAAGAAAGCATCAACCCTGCTCAATCCAACAACGCAACTACATCTCTTCGCACACCTACTACACTACTACTACTACTACTACTACTACTACTACTACTACTACTACTACTACTACTACTACTACTACTACCACTACCACTACTACATCCATAGAGGGAGTGGGAGAAATAGGGGAAGGAGCAGGGGGAGTAGGAGCAGGGGGAGTAGGAGTGAGAATAGGAGAAGTAGGAGTAGGGGGAGTAGGAGTAGGAGCAGGGGGAGCAGTAGAGGGTAGATTGTCTGTACCTACTTTGTCTGTACCAACTTTGACCCACACTTCTTCTCAACCTACCACTGCACTATCTAATACATCCTCATCACCTTTATTTGGACCCCCTGAGGTCATGGACGAAGGAGAGCCAGGTAGAGCTGAGGATAGTAACGTTTGGGTAAGGGACGGAAAACGAGTGTTAAAAGGTGGAGGACTACCCCCCATTGAAGAAATACAACGTTTGGTTAGTGCTCTCAATCAGGGGCTTAAGAGTAGAACAGTGACAGACGGGTTGATTAAGAGCCAGGAGGGGGAATATGATGAATTCTATACAGAATTATATTACGCCATGCATGATTGCGTCCTTACCCTTGCTACCAAACACAACAACCGTTTGCACGAGGCATCGTTTCATCTTTCCCTTACATGGTAAAGGAGGTAGAGGATCTCGAGGATGTGTTGGGTGGAGTAACACCTCCAGAAGAAGACGAACCCCAAAGCCCATCAGACTCAGACACCACCACTTCATCCCCCAAACAAGACAAACCACTCTTTGAATGCTTTATCATGTTGATGGACAATAACTCTGACCACAGAACTGACAGCAGCAAGATAGTGTGGGTAGACGATAGTGGTGCAAGCGAAACACAGTCCCCAGATAGGTCTACGTTTGTCAGTCTTAAGAGGGCCCCACAGAAATTCCGCATAGCAAAAGGAAGCATTAGAACCGAGTACAAAGGGAAAGTTTTAATGAATCTGTCGGGAGCTCATGGGGACGAAGTCAATGTCCTTGATGCCCACACTACCTACAACCCGCACCTGAATACAGGTTAGTGGCTACTTCAGCATGGGTTCGTAAGGGTTTTGCCGTCATACATATAAACAATCAAGTGATAGTGCTCAGAAAGCCCATTCTTATTACGGAAGACCAAATTGTGGCCAGAGGGAGAGCACTCCCAAACCACTTGACGGTGTTTGATGCCCCGGGCACCCCACCTCTCAATCCTAACGAGTGGTATGAGCCCACAGGTCCCTCTACTACTACGCCCTCCGTCACAAGTGAGACCCCCGAGCCCGACGATGATGACAGTGTCACGTCGGACCCGGGGGGACAAGCTTGACAACCCACCTCTCATCTTTCTCAGAAAACCAATCACCTACATACCATGACGTATACTGTTTGTTGTCACCGTGTATTTCTGGTTAGCGATGTGACGTACCTAATACATACGTACCCTACTCTACTGAGACAGATCATGAGAAAGATGAGAGGGCTGAGAGTAAGGGAAATAAAGCGCTAGGTAGTAAAGCTTTATGTCCTGTCGTTTGTCCTCACTATCATGAAAACATACATGCCACTGTGTTCCATCGTATCTGTAAGCACAGAGGGGTAAAAGCCATGGAGCGAATGGCTAACTATATGGGAGTAAAGATAGTAGGGAAGGAGTGGAGGGAACGAGTAATGAGATGCGAGTGGTGCTTAAAGAATAAGATAAAGAGAGTGCCCCATTTCAAAGACAACCACCATGCGGTAGAACGCCACCCTGGGGTCCACATATCAATGGATACTCAGTGTTGGTGGAATACCTTGTCGTGGGACGGGAAAAAGTACAAGTTCACCGTCAAATGTCTTGCATCTGGGTTTGAGTTAGATTATTATCTGAGACATAAGAATGAGTTTTTCACATGCTTCCTTAAGGCCGTTGCCTTCTTCGAACGGCATACAGGAAGAAAAGTGAAATTCTTGACTTGTGACCAGGAATATGGTAAGTACAAGGAGTTTCAGACTTGGATTGATATAAATCAACCAGTCCTCCTTGAGGCTCCGACGGGGGAGAAACAGGCGGTTGCTAAAATAGAACGAGCCCACCAGACGTGCGGCGGACCCGCAAGGGCGGTTCTCAGCGACGCCGATCTTCCTGAGTCCATGTGGACTGAGACGGAGAAAGCTTCCACTTATTTTGGCAACCTCTTACCATTTGCCCGCGGCCCTTTTAAGGGGAAATCTCCTTATGAAGTTGTTCATAAGAGAAAACCCCTTTTGCGTCATTTGCACCCCATTGGATGTTTGGCGTACATGAAAGTAGACGCAAAGAGGGGGAAAGATGAGAGGGGGAGGAAAGTTTTATTCTCAGGTATGAAAGAAGCAACGGGTATTATCGCGTATACGATCCGGTTGCGAGGAAAATATTCGGTAATGTCCGTGATGTTATCTTTGACGTTTGGAGACTGGGGAAGAGGGGGGCATCTAAGTCTCTCGAAAGAGATGATGTTGAGGGTGAGATGTTCTCTGTTAATTGGCAACAGACCCCCCCTCCCCTATCGCAACAAATGACCCCAGAAGATCAAGGAACCGTTTCAGGGGAGGACCCGGGAGGAGAGATTCCGGCAGGGGGAGGAAGTCCCCTGGTAGGAAGTCCCCCTCCCGCTCCGACCCTCACTCTGGAATCCCCCCCTGATGAGTCACTCCACACTCCGCAAACTGACGAGGATAGCGAGGCAGAAGAGGGGCTGGTGTTCGTGAGCATGAGCCCGCCCCCCTTAGAGCCTCCGAGTCCCAAAGTTGCTCAGCCGAGTGATGAGCAGGGGGAGATAAAGAAAGCAAGAAGGGGGCGTAAGCCCAAAGAAAGACAGCGGTTGTCCGGAACGTATGTGGAAATCCCGGCAAGGGCTTTCGGGGAGCAGTGGGCTAGACTAATTTACGGGGATAAATGGGAGACGGCGATACGACGGGGGACAGCAACAGCCCCGTCTGCTCCCGTTACCCGTAAATCTAAACGCTTTGCCGCGCATAGTGTCTTGTTTGACGACGGCGTTACGGATAAGATATTAGACACAGAAATCGTCAAATATGCCAAAGCCCCGCAACAGTCAGAACCTATACCCGAATCGCGTGAGCAAAAAGCCACAACTGCACCACCACCCTTGTCGACCAACAAAAATCCTGATTCGGACCTCAATACTAACGATCTCGGGATTGAGGTCACCTCGGAATTTGCGTTTGTCGAGGGGGAGAGGGAGAGGTTAGAGGTGCAGAGAGCGGCACATAAACCGGGATGGAGATCACACGAACAGGCGGAAATTTCAAGTGAAAACATTACCACTGGAAAGAGGGCGAGGGCTCATGTCGCGGTATGTGCCCGGGAGGAAAATCGGGCGGAGTATTGTCTCGTGAGTGAGAAATTCCCGGAATTCCCAGTAGTACAAAAACCAAAAGACCGTAAGCAAGCTAGACAGAAGGAATTCGAACGGCTCAAAGAACTAAAAGCGTTTGTTTGGCGAAAAGTGAGCGAAGCGAAAATGTCGGGCACACCAATCATTCCTATAAAATGGATAGATACGGTAAAACAACAAGGTACTGCGGATGAATTCCACAAAGCCTGGATAACCCTAAGAGGGGACCTCCTGAAAGCTTATGCTCAGTACAATCCCAACAAGACTTACTCTCCCACAGCCCAGCACAGGACCATTTTGCTCATGGTAGCCTATGCAGCCTTTTTCGGAATAGACTTATGGCTGATTGATTTCACGACCGCTTATCTACACGCGAATCTCCCATATGACATATATGTCAAACCGCCGGCCGAATTTCAGACGGCAGACTATGTCTGGCTTCTGAAGAAGGCCCTACACGGTCATCCGGAGGCAGGCCGTCTTTGGTACGACGTACTGTCTGGGGAGCTCATTACTGAATACGAATTCAAGCCCCTCACGCTAGACAGGGCCTCTTTCGTAAAGCATGGGAGTAGCCCCCAAACTACCCAACTGGTGTCCTTTCACGTCGATGATGGCTGTCACGCTGCATCACGAGAAAGGCACATCAAGATGGTGAAGTTGTTCGAAAAGAGAGGCTTCCGGTGCAAGGACCTAGGCAAAGCCACCGAATTCAAAAACATTCAGATCATCCAGACTGAAAAGGGGATTACTCTGCATCAGCGTAAGTATGAGTTGTTGATCTTAGAGGAGTTGGGTTATATGAAGGAGATACCGGCTAAAACGCCATTCACTTCTGATAACCCCGCTCCCCTTAAGAAGGACCATCGCCTATTACGGTATGATCTTAGATGCCTGATAGGGATGCTTATCTTTTTGGCTGTCCACACTCGGCCACTCCTCATATGCCCTTTAAGTATAGCAGCTAAGTCCCAAGTCCCTAACCCGAAGATGTCTTATGCTATGGTGCACAGGATGTTCTTGTGGCTACTGACCCCGCGAGCGCTATTTTTCAGTAGAGGAGATCGAAATTTACGGAAGTTGCTAGAAACTAATTTCTCGGTCCCTAAAACTCCGGAATCTTGGACACCTAACCTGGAATCTTGCGCAGCGGCCAACGCAATCGATGATATCATTGGGAAGCCCGCAATACCCGGAATGGACATGTTCAGTGTGCCAGTTCTCGCTAATGTAGACAGAATTATCGCGGAACAACCGATAGTCGGATTTGTAGACTCGGATTTTGCGGGGGATAAGAACTCGCGAAAATCAAGGTCCGGATACGTTTACTTATTCAACGGGACACCAATTTCGTGGTTTTCTAAACTGCAATCCGTGATAGCTCAATTTACATTAGAATCCGAGACTGTTTCAGCAAATGAGGCGGTCAGAGAACTCCTTGCATTACAACAAACTTTACGGGATATCGGAATAAATCTTGAAGGCCCTACTCCTCTCTTCGAAGATAACGAAGGAACGATATTATTGTCGGAGAGAGGACTAGGGGAAGCTAGGACCAAGTACATAGAGGTTCGGTACCACCTTCTAGCGCAACTCGTGAGAGAAGGAAAGGTCAAACTATTCCGGGTCCCTACGGAGGAAAATATCACAGATTCACCAAAATACATTTTACGGTAGATAAATTCAATTACCTGGCTGGAAAAATCTCCGTTGGGCTAAGTAGGGAAAATTGCGCTAAATTCAGGATAAAACCCGATCAATTCCCGTATTAGTAATGCTTATCATCTTGAACTTCGTTTATATTTCCGGGGTATGTAATACAATAATTTTCTCGCATATTACACATAAGTTCTACAGGTGAACGAATAGACGAGTGCCGACGGACTGGGCCCGGTGGCGAGTAACCTGCCCCAGAATGATGGAATGAGCAATGAGCTCTGGCGCCAGAAAAGACATTAGTACTTCAGATTGTCAAACTGATTCACCTATCAGTTTCTCAACCTGAAATAACTAATTGTAGATCTCGTCCCTTTTGCTCGCTTCGTTTTAACTTCTATCTCTATACACTTATATACATAAAAATCTATAAGTAGCCGACATGGAGTCCGGCTGGTAGGTGAACGTGCCACACGGGAGTGTGGAACAACACGGAAGTACGTCAGACCAGCCGGATGTACCAGACAGGCCGATAATTACAGATATTGTGTCTTTTGTTCATATATATTATATTATTTTATGTTCTTTTTATACCCCTCTACGGGAAGCGCTGTCAAATTTATAAATTCATACTACCGGATAGATAAGTAATATATATAGTTCAAGTTGATCATACCTTTTGATAGATCAGTACAGATGGATACATTATCATCTTATTTTTATATATTATGGTTACCTACGTGATGATATATATATATATATATATATATATCAATATTATGTGTGTATTATGATCATACCGTACTTGCGTTACATACATAATGTTGCTCAACATAGGATAGGGGGTGTGTAGGACCTAATCCTCTTCTCGTCGACCAGGCCTAGCTTGACTGGGGGGAGCTGCCCTGTATGTAATCTAGTTGATGCATACTTGCACTAGCAAGCCAGGTAGCCATCATCGACATAACCTCTTGGAGAGAGTGAGGGTAAGAGTGAGTAATATTATTATGTTTTAAGTCTGTGTTATAATTTTCACAGAATAGATTTATTAGGACCTAAAGTTAATTTAATAATTTACTTTGATCCAGGGGGAGTTTTAGATTTATTAATATAATTAACCGGATAGTCAGTATGTGCCGGCATATGTAATGTGTGTCGTTAGAGCCATTACGTATGTCCGGCCTAGTGTATAATCGTGCCGCCCCTTGGCGCCCTTTTCTCAATAAAGTATCTACTGTAGGACACAACAAGTATACGGCAGATTATTAAGTTAGTCTCACACTCAGCAACTGCCAACTGTGACAGATTACTAGTTTTTGAGAATGAATGTGTATATAACGTATCCATATGTCGCTGCGGTTTGAGTTGTCTCTCGTCCGAGCCCGGAGGCTTTAGCCTGAAGGAACGGTGTATTAATATGTTACTAGCACTGCCCTCTAGCATTTTGACAGTGTCGGTTAAGATCATAGCAAAGATAGTGATTATTTATCATAGGTTGTAAGCCAGGCGGGATCTATATCCACTCAATCCAATTTCAAGCACTCCGAGGCTGAGACTAGATGATAACATAATCAAGTTACTCCTCTGCAAAAGGAAACCAGTATGGTGACGGTGGATATCCGAGCCAAGCAACAAAAAGCTGAGGAAACAAAGAGCGATTTCCCGGCTCAGCTTTTGTCCGCCCTAACGCAGGATAATATTATCCAGCGTAAAAAGTAGTACCGGTTACGGCTTGTCTTAATATTAATATTGTGATGCTGAATGATCGTTTTCAACCGGCTTAAAGTATATGTAGAAACAGATATAACTATATCTTGACTAGACATAGCTCATCTATATATACTTTGTATAGGGGTATAAGAAAAGGTCAGATACTAAGTTTACCTATCTGCGCCTACTTTCCCCCCTCCACGTCTTATACGGGAACCGTACTTAATAGGAGTAGATTGCTAAATATTGTCGATTGAGAGCTTCCTCTCAGGATGTTTCCTCATGGATGTCTGACTCCTGAGGAGCAACACCATTGAGCAAACACTAGCAGCTCATGAGCAGTAGTCTCGGCCGATCCTTGTCGTTCCGACTCTACATAGCTCTGTTCATCTTTCTTAGAAGAAAAGAGATATGTAAGGCAGAGTATCTCTGTCGATCCTTGTCGTTCCAACTCTATATAACTATTTATATCTTTCCTAGAAGAAAATAGCTATCTAGGCTAGAGTATCAGTTGGGCTTAGCCCTTCATCTCCGTTATACGTTGCTCGCATTACAAAATGTTGAAATTTCCACTCCACCCTTCTATGACGCTATATCATAGACGTACAACGGTATGATTATGTTGCTGTCGTACCATCCCATCGCCATGTCTTTCCGGGTTCTCCTACCTGCAAGTGCTCCAGCTCTGGTCCACCATACGAATCTATGATCCTGAGATTATCGAGAAGTTCCCAACGGAGTTTATGAGAACTTCTGAACAACACCGTCCATTGTTGGAATGAACGGGCGCTATGCCAGTGTCAAGGGTGCAGTGTGCGTATTTAGCATTGTTTGGTTTGGTCGTCCAGACATTTTCTTATTCCCACCCGGCAAGTCTCTATTTCGCTGCGGCGAAGGTGTAAGTGTCTAGTGATATATACAACCCACTGATCTGGGTCTGAAAACGCGTCTATACTTAGTCGTCAGAG
The DNA here is from genome assembly GCA_019918135.1 of Paulinella micropora. NCBI lineage: Eukaryota > Cercozoa > Imbricatea > Euglyphida > Paulinellidae > Paulinella > Paulinella micropora. Next base: position 154,844 of record WBZZ01000760.1, read on the forward strand.
CATTCTTACTCGAGGTAGTCTATGAACTCCTCTTCGCTAGACTGCGATGATGGTTGCCACCTCCAGGCGGGTTGTTCCTCCGCTGGTAAGTTCATCTCATGGTCTAGGCGTGCCTTCCATGCCTTCGCCTCCGACCACGACAATTCTTACCAAAGAAGACTTTAATCATGACTATGATTTTTACCAGGACGTGGGCCGTGAGGGATCATATGCTTTGCTTATATTGATCTATCACCGAGGTTTTTTTTCCCCCCCTCCCCCTCTTTCTTTTCTTCCGAGAAATAACCAATACCGTATTAGACAAATACTTACTTGCATTAGGTATAGCTTAATATATCTAACACCCCCCTCCTTCCCTTAGCAATTTCACTAGAACGTACCAATTAAAGTCGATCCCGAGGGGTACTGTGGAACTATTATTACAAACCGCCAGGCTTATTATGACACCACGACCAAACGAAAACCCAGATATCAACAGTGAAACATTTTGCCAACGGTTGTCCTAATTACATCTCTGAAGCTGATTACAGGAAAGTTTTCCTGGAACATCTTGAAACTAATCACGTTGTCTCATGACCCCTGATCTGCAAGCACTACGAAACGATTTTGAGTATGGCCAAAGCATCCAACTCTGTGCTTTTTCCCCTCTCTTCTCTTTCTGTTCCTTCTCAGCCCATAGTTGAGACTTGCATACGACAATCCTAAGCACTCAACCTTTGGAAAGGACTTGACCAAGCTTCCCGACGTGGGCTTCAGAATTGGCATGAGCTTTGCCACCTGAACTTGCCGAGCAGTTATTATAGGTATTTTTTCCCGGTGGACTTGTTATCTTTGTTGTTGTTGTTGCTGCTGCTGGATTTGGTTTGCTCGTTGTTCTTATTGTTGTTGCTGCTGCTGGATTTGGTTTGTTCGTTGTTCTTATTGTTGTTGTTGCTGCTACTGGACGACTTGTTATCCTTTTGTCCAGACGAAGAAGCCTATGGCGAACAGATATGAAGGCATCTCTCTCTCTCTCTCCACACACACACACGCACACACACAAACTCACACAACAACAAGCCGCTAAAGCTGATAGTCCAATCCTTTTGAACATACAGACATACAAACAAGTAAATATAATAAAAATAAAAAAATGAACGAATGAATAAATTACTGAGCATGCAAACCAATGAAAAGACACCTGGCTGGAACCACTGCTGCTGGAACTGGATTTGGTTTTTTCGTTGTCATTGTCGCTGCTGCTGGAGGATGATGAAGAACTTCCACTGTTCTTGTTGCTGCTGCTGCTGCTCCCTGTCACAGTTGAGCAACTTGTTATGGTTGCGGTGGTGGCATTGAATGTAGTGGTGTTTCACTGCGGTCCTGGTAGCTGTGCGGTGTTTGCTGTTGTGGTTGATGCAGTTGAAAGAACACAGACAAGTAGCTTGCTATTGATGTTGAGGTCTTGTGTGGTGACAGTGATATTTGTTGTGGTTATTACGGTGTTCGTTGTTGTGATTATTGCAATGTGAAAGCAAAAATAGACCAGCAAGAAAGCAAGAAGGGCAACTACCGCTACTGCTGCTACCACTGCTAGAGGGCACATCGCTGTAGCCGTTGCCATTAGACAAACCACCGCTGTTGCTGGCTCCTGTTTAGTTAGGTAGATAGATTGATATAGGTACTGCGACAAGTGGGAGGAGCATTGCTACTGCCCCAGCAAGGCAAGGCAAGACAAGGCAAGGCAAACAAGGCAAGGCAAGGCAAGAAATATATATAGCTAGGTACCGCTGTTGCTTCTGGACGAAGAATCGCTGATAGATGAAGCTTCGCTGCCAATGTCTTCTTCTTGTTCTTCTTGTTCTTCTTCGTCAGTGGAAGAAGACACACCGTCGTTGCTACTAAGATATACATACACATATATACATGCTACTGCTACAAAGGGATGAAGACAGCTACAGCTGGGGCCTCTCCTCTCCGGCTGATGGGTGTTGATGATAATGATAATGACGATAACAACGACGATAATAGTAATATGGTAATAGTACTACTGTTCTACTATTACTACTACTACTACTACTACTACTACTGCTGCTACTAACACTTATTCTTATCCGTTTTAGTATGGTAATAGTACTACTCACACTTACTATTTATTCCCATTTAGTATGGTAATAATACACTACTAACACTTATTATTATTCCCGTTTGATATGGTAATAGTACTACTACTAACACTTATCATTTATTCCCATTTAGTATGATAATAGTACTACTACTAACACTTATTATTATTCCCGTTTAATATGGTAATAGTACTACTACTAACACTTACTATCTATTCCCATTTAGTATGGTAATAGTACTACTAACACTTATTATTTATTGTCGTTTGATATGGTAATAGTACTACTAACACTTGTTATTTATTCCCGTTTAATATGGTAATAGTACTTCTACTAAAACTTATTTATTCCCGTTTAATCTGGCAATAGTACTACTACTGACACTTATTATGTTTTCCCATTTAGTATGGTAATAGTACTACTACTAACACCTATTATTATCATTCTTCTTCTTCTTATTATTATTATTATTATTATTATTATTATTATTATTATTATTATTACCACTACTACTACTACTACTACTACTACTACTGTTACGATTATGATTAT
>WBZZ01000760.1:160000-165000 GCA_019918135.1 Paulinella micropora
ATTGGCACCGCGATAGCCCAGTGGTTAAGGTCTACCATCTGGGACCTGTCACCAGTTCGATTCCCGTCGGTGCCAGTATTTTCAAAGGATATTTTCTTTGAAAGTATTGGTCTGTCTGGAAGCCTTGCGGGGTGTCAGTAGAGCCTATCGTCAAATCTTCGTACTCCCCTCGCGGGTGAGACGATGGAGGCACGTGTGCAGAAATGCATTCGCCATTGACTGAGAAGCACTATTATTATTATTATTATTATTATTATTATTATTATTATTATTATTATTATTATTATTATTATTATTATTATCATCATCATCATCATCGTTATTATTATTATTATTATTATTATTATTATTATTATTATTATTATTATTAGGTTCCTCTAACGGCAACACGAACAGCAACAGCAACAATATACGTGCTGTATGTATGTAGGCATGTAAACGTAGGATACGTGTATGCATCCTGTATGAGTAGAAGGGAGTATGTATGTGTCTGTATGTATGTATATAGAAAGAAGAACCGCTGTTGCTGTTGCCATCTCTGCCAGAGGAAGAAGAGCCAGCGTTGTTGCTGTTGCTCGATCCTACATATAACAGATTGATGCATACATACACGCAGACCGTTTGCTGCTGGTGGATCCTATATGGAATGGATACATACATACACTTGCACTCATACAGGATGTATACACATATCATACATATACATACGTACGTACGTACATACATACAGCACGCATATATTATACCATATACATACACATAATACATAAATTCATACCGCTGTTGCCATCTGTCTGAGAGGAAGAGGAAGAAGCACCACCGTTGTTCTTGTTGCTGTCTTTGTTGTTGTTGTTGTTGTTGTTGCTGTTGTTGTTGTTGTTGTTGTTGGTCTTCCCATCGTTGTTGGAGGAACCTAATAATAATAATACTAATAATAATAATAGTAATAATAATAATAATAATAATAATAATAATAGTAGTAGTAGTAGTAGTAGTAGTAGTAGTAGTATACGTATTATAACGTATACATACATACATACACATACAGAGTTGTTTTGTTATCTCTTGTTCGAGGAAATCTATTCCTTCCAGGATGCACCAAAAGAAACTATCTATCTATCTATCTATCTATCTATCTATCTGTCTATCTAATAATAATAATAATAATAATAATAATAATAATAATAATAAGGGGCTACGCCAACACCTGAAAGGATGTCCTGGTTGTGCTAGCTAGCTGTGCGGTGTTTGCTGTTGTGGTTGATGCAGTTGAAAGAACACAGACAAGTAGCTTGCTATTGATGTTGAGGTCTTGTGTGGTGACCGTGATATTTGTTGTGGTTATTACTCGGTGTTCGTTGTTGTGATTCTTGCAATGTGAAAGCAAAAATAGACAAGCAAGAAAGCAAGAAGGGCAACTACCGCTACTGCTGCTACCACTGCTAGAAGGCACATCGCTGTAGCCGTTGCCATTAGACAAACCACCGCTGTTGCTGGCTCCTGTTTAGTTAGGTAGATAGATTGATATAGGTACTGCGACAAGTGGGAGGAGCATTGCTACTGCCCCAGCAAGGCAAGGCAAGACAAGGCAAGGCAAGGCAAGGCAAGAAATATATATAGCTAGGTACCGCTGTTGCTGCTAGACGAAGCATCGCTGCCAATGTCGTCAGTGGAAGAAGACACACCGTCGTTGCTACTAAGACATACACATACATACATGCTACTGTTACAAAGGGATGAAGACAGCTACAGCTGGGGCCTCTCCTCTCCGGCTGATGGGACTAACAATGTTGATGATACTGGTAATGACAATAACAACGACGATAATAGTAATATGGTAATAGTACTACTGTTCTACTATTACTACTACTACTACTACTACTACTACTACTACTACTACTATTACTACTACTTCTACTACTACTACTACTACTACTGCTACTGCTAACACTTATTCTTATTATTCCCGTTTTAGTATGGTAATAGTACTACTCACACTTACTATTTATTCCCATTTAGTATGGTAATAATACTACTACTAACACTTATTATTATTCCCGTTTAATATGATAATAGTACTACTACTAACACTTATTATTTATTCTCGTTTGATATGGTAATAGTACTACTAACACTTGTTATTTATTCTCGTTTAATATGGTAATAGTACTTCTACTAAAACTTATTTATTCACGTTTAATCTGGCAATAGTACTACTACTGACACTTATTATTTATTCCAATTTAGTATGGTAATAGTACTACTACTAGCACCTATTATTATTATTATTATTATTATTATTATTATTATTACTACTACTACTACTACTACTATTATTATTATTATGATTATGATTATGATTATGATTGTGACTATTATTATTATTATTATTATTATTATTGTTATTATTATTATTATTATTATTACTACTACTATTATATTATTACTATTATTATTATTATTATTATTATTATTATTGTTGTTGTTACTACTACTACTACTACTACTACTACTTCTACCTTTGGCAAGTGGCCATGTCGCAGTTGCCCCAGTTGCCTGCTTCATCATTGCACCACTCCTTACCATCGTTGTCCACCTAGATAGATAATAGGAAGAGAGAGAGAGAGAGACAGAGAGAGAGTGGGGGTGGGGGGGGGGGGGGGGCGAGTGAGGGAGAGGGAGATAAAGAGACCGTTGTGCAGCCGTTGTATGTGACGCCATCATAAACGAGAGGAAACACACACTTGTGGCCGATCGTGGTCTGGCACTCAGAGTTGGTTACTACATGCAAATACACACACACACACACAGAAAAAGAGAGAGAGAGAGAGAGAGAGAGAGAGAGAGACTCATTCTAAGCAATAGGAAACCCATACTTGCGGCCAGCCGTGGTCTCCCTCTCTCTCTCTCTCACACACACACATATTATATATATATGTATATATATATATATAGATATATTATACATATATATATAATATATAGGCAGAAGAACCACCGCTGTTGCCGTTGCTCGATCCTACATATAACAGATAGAAAGCTAAGTCCCTGGTCCTTCTGTTACCGATGGGTAATTTTGTTACGCAAATACGGAAAAATTGTGCAAAACTTTCCACAATAGGTACTTTTGTTACGCAAATACGGAAAAATTGTGCAAAACTTTCCACAATATTCATTACCAGTTGCATACACAGACAGACTTAGATAGATAGATAGATTAGATTAGATTAGATTAGATAGATAGATGGATCGATAGATAGATAGATAGATAGATAAATAGATAGATAGATAGATAGATAGATAGATAGTTTAGATAGATAGATTTTATTATTATTATTATTATTATTATTATTATTATTATCATTATTATCATTATTATTAGTTTCCTTCAACGGCAACACGAACAGCAACAGCGATGACAAAACGCCCAATGAAGACAACAAAGATTATTATTAGTATTATTATTATCATCATTATCATTATTATTGTTATTATTATTATTATTATTATTATTATTGTTATTGTTATTGTTATTACTATTATTATTATTATTATTATTATCATTATTATTATTATTATTATTATTATTATTATTATTATTATTATCATTATCATTATTATTATCATCATCAGTGGCACCGCGATAGCCCAGTGGTTAAGGTCTACCATCTGGGACCTGTCGCCAGTTCGATTCCCGTCGGTGCCAGTATTTTCAAAGGATATTTTCTTTGAAAGTATTGGTCTGTCTGGAAGGCTTGGAGCTGCCTTGCAGGGGTGTCAGTAGAGCCTATCGTCAAATCTTCGTACTCCCCTCGCGGGTGAGACGATGGAGGCACATGTGCAGAAATGCATTCGCCATTGACTGAGAAGCACTATTATCATCATCATTATTATTATTATTATTATTATTATTATTATTATTATTATTATTATTATTTTTGGAACTGCCCTTGCGGGGGTGTCATTAGAGCTTATCGTCAATTCTTCGTACTCCCCTCACGGGTGAGACGATGGAGGCGCATGTGCAGAAATGCATCAGCCATTGACAGAGAAGCACTATTATTATTATTATTATTATTATTATTATTATTATTATTATTATTATTATTACTACTACTAATACTGGACACCGTGATAGCCCAGTGGTCAAGTTCTACCATCTGGGCCCTGTCGCCAGTTCGCAGTATTTTCATTGAACATACCGGTCCGTCTGGAAGTGTTGGAACTGCCCGTGCGGGGGTGTCATTAGAGCCTATCGTCAATTCTTCGTACTCCCCTCACGGGTGAGACGATGGAGGCGCATGTGCAGATTTGCATCAGCCATTGACAGAGAAGCACTATTATTACTATTATTATTATTATTATTCCATCTGGGCCCTGTCGCCAGTTCGATTCCCGTCGGTGCCACCAGTATTTTCATTGAACATACCGATCCGTCTGGACCAGTATTTTCATTGAACATACCGGCCCGTCTGGAAGTGTTGGAACTGCCCTTGCGGGGGTGTCATTAGAGCTTATCGTCAATTCTTCGTACTCCCCTCACGGGTGAGACGATGGAGGCGCATGTGCAGAAATGCATCAGCCATTGACAGAGAAGCACTATTATTATTATTATTATTATTATTATTATTATTACTATTATTAGGTTCCTCCAACGGCAACACGAACAGCAACAAAAATATACTATTATTATTATTATTATTATATTATTATTATTAGGTTCCTCCAACAACGATGGGAAGACCAACAACAACAACAACAACAAAGACAGCAACAAGAACGGTGGTGCTTCTTCCTCTTCCTCTCAGAATGGCAACAGCGGTATGAATTTATGTATTATGTGTATGTATATGGTATAATATATGCGTGCTGTATGTATGTACGTACGTACGTATGTATATGTATGATATGTGTATGCATCCTGTATGAGTGCAAGTGTATGTATCTATTCCATATAGGATCCACCAGCAGCAAACGGTCTGTGTGTATGTATGCATCAA
>WBZZ01000760.1:170000-182500 GCA_019918135.1 Paulinella micropora
TAACAAAAATTAATAATTGGAACCAGGGACTTATATATATACATATATATAAATATATATACATATATATGTATATATATAATACAATCATGTATGTCCACGACCTGTTGCTGTTGCCGCCCCTGTTGCTGGAAGTGCCACCAGTGTTGCTGTTGGAAGAAACAGCTTCTATATACATATATATAATATATATATATATATAATAAATATATAAATATATAAATATATAAATATATAAATATATAAATATATAAATATATAAATATATATATATATATATATATCTGTGTGTGTGTGTTTGTATTTGTATGTGTATGTGTTTGTATATTTATAGATATACCCATGTTCGTGGGTTTGTTTGGGTGGCTTTGTGTGTATTTGTTTGTGTAGCTTTGTGTGTGTGTGTGTGTGTCTATGTCCGTGTGGTGGTTGTCAGACCGCTGTTGCTGTGGGAAGTGTCTGTCTGTCTGTGTGTGTGTGTGTGTGTGACCATTGTTGCTGTTGGACGCACCACCGCTGTTGCTGTGGGAAGTGTCTGTCTGTCTGTCTGTCTGTCTGTATGTGTGACCATTGTTGCTTTCTGTCTCAGTAGACTTAGAAGAACCACCACTGTTGCCTGTTGCATTATATACTATATGTATCTACGTAGGTGTAGGTAGGTAGGTAGGTAGGTAGATAGATAGATAAATATGTTTAATCTATGGGCGTGGCTTAGCTTGAAAAGCCATGGCCTCCTATACTACCCCCGGACAAGAACTTTCAGCACCGGCCAAGCTGCACACCAACCACTGTCTCGCTGTGGTTGGTGTCTGTGCCCAGTTCAAGCCGAAAGGTAGCCGAGCCCTTTTGAACTATACGGGACAACACTAGAACACTCCCCAGGAGCGTGTGCCCTAAGGAGATGATGCACACGCAAGTCGAGGTTTCAGGAGTTCACGCTCGTTGTGAGTTACCTTCTACAACCCCGACTTCATCAACCCTTTGCATCACGCCCCGACTTCATCAGCCATGGTCAGGAGTTGGTTGCCTGTTTAGCCCTTGCGCTGCGCGCGATAGATAGATAAATAGATAGATAGATAGATAGATAGATAGATTAGATAGATAGATAGATAGATAGATAGATAGTGTATGTGTGACCATTGTTGCTTTCTGTCTCAGTAGACTCGGAAGAAGAACCACCGCTGTTGCCTGTTGCATTATATACTATATGTATCTACGTAGGTGTAGGTAGGTAGGTAGGTAGGTAGGTAGGTAGATAGATAGATAGATACATAGATAAATAGATATAGATACATCAGATTAGATAGATAGATAGATAGATAGATAGATAGATAGATAGATAGATAGATAGATAGATAGATTGATAGATAGATAGTGTAGGAGTGACCATTGTTGCTTTCTGTCTCAGTAGACTCGGAAGAAGAACCACCGCTGTTGCCTGTTGCATTATATACTATATGTATCTACGTAGGTGTAGGTAGGTAGGTAGGTAGGTAGGTAGGTAGGTAGATAGATATATAGATACATAGATAAATAGATATAGATAGATCAGGATAGATAGATAGATAGATAGATAGATAGATAGATAGATAGATAGATAGATAGTGTATGTGTGACCATTGTTGCTTTCTGTCTCAGTAGACTCGGAAGAAGAACCACCGCTGTTGCCTGTTGCATTATATACTATATGTATCTACGTAGGTGTAGGTAGGTAGGTAGGTAGGTAGGTAGGTAGATAGATAGATAGATAAATAGATAGATAGATCAGATCAGATTAGATAGATAGATAGATAGATAGATAGATAGATAGATAGAGAGATCGCGGTGGCTGTCGCTGTCAGAGGAAGAGCCACCGTATTATATACTACATGTATCTACGTAGGTGTAGGTAGGTAGGTAGGTAGATAGATATATAGATATATAGATGGATAATAATAATAATACCTCAAAGGATGGTTTGCGGTGCGCTTCGCGCAACCGCCCCCCCCCCCCCCCCCCCCCCCAATTTCCCAAGGGCGCTTTTCCTTTCATTCTCACATGCACAGCTTTTACAGCCTTGGGAGCGATCTCAGCCATTCGTTTTGGCACTACTTTGCCATTACATTCGAATTACATAATTTCAACTATATCACTAAAAAAGAGCTTGTGACAAGCTTGCGAAAACACAAAGAATGAGCCTCTAAACCCCTGTTGCACAACTCTTAGAACTGGAGCATTCTCAGTCATTCATTTCGGCACTTCTTTGCCAAAATCTACATAAATCTCTGTTTCAAGTGGTTCACTACCTAGAGCGCGTCCCGAGGTTGTGAAAACCAAAAACCAGCCTCTCAACCCTTCTGGCACAACTTTGGGAGCCTTGGAGCATTCGCCATTCATTTTGGGGTCGGCTAATTCGCTTCGGGTACGTACAGTGACAGGGCTTGAGTTCCCGGAGCCCTCCCCTCCCCCCCCCCGCCCCACCCTCTCTCTGGATAGGGTACATTCGATTGCCGGAGGTACCGGCAAGTACAAACCCCCCCCCCCCCAAAAAAAGGGGGGGGGGGCATTTTTGCATTTAGGACACTCCTCTAACGCAAATGTTTTGCGTGAATGCCAAAAAATTATACCTGCATCAACATCGACTCTAGGGCTAGCCATCCTGCAAATATGAGCTCCTCGATCCCACAAACCATGATTTATTCCGACAGGGGTACGGAAATGCTGGGGAGACCATTTCCAATCTGCCCCCCCCCCCCCAAACACCTTTCAGAGATAATATTAATAATGATAATGATAATAATAACAATCGTAGTAACAACAATGTTCGTTGTTGGTTGAACCACTTTCGCTCTTCTTGCCTTCTTCGTTCTTGTTGTTTTTGCCGTCCTCACCATTCTTGTCGTCGGCCTCTGTCTTTGAGGACACGGGGCTAAGTAGGTAAGTAGATACGTAAGTATGCAAGCAAGCAAGTAAGTAAATAAGTAAGCAACTAACTCTTGTAGTCTGTCTGTCTAGGAGGACATTGGGAAGCCACCGCTAAGTATGTAGGTAAATAAGTAAGAGAGTAAGCACTGAAGGAAACACACCTGCAATAAGTAAGTAAGTAAGTAAGAGAGTAAGTATGTGAGTAAGTAAGTAAGAGAGTAAGTATGTAGGTAAGTAAGTAAGAGAGTAAGTATGTAAGTAAGAGAGTAAGTAAATAAGTAAGAGTAAGTATGAAGTGAGTTTAGTGAGCAAGTAGCATTCTCTGTGCATCGATCAGTGTGAGTGACCTGTGATGCATCCCCCCCCCCCCCCCCCCCCTATTGCTCTTAAGTAAAGTAAGTAACGCGCCCAATCAATCTGTCTTGTCAGCAGCTTGCCGGACATGTAGGTAAGTAACTGTGTGTATGTATGTATCTATCCATGTAATGCATGCACGCTTTTGTTATGTACATTCGTATGCTTGTTATATCGATCTATCATCTACAGCTTCCTTCGTCTCTTCCTCATCTCTCTCTCTCTCTCTCTCTCTCTCTCTCTCTCTCTCTACGTCTCCGATCTGATGTTACTGCCGTCGCCATTAGAGCTTCTGAGTGGTGAGCGAGTGCTGTTGTCAGATGTATGCCCCTATCTCCGTTTTGTATCAGTGGAGCTATGATAGCTACGTCCCTGGTCTACTGTCACCAACTGGTAATTTTGTTACGCAAATACGGAAACATTTTGCAAAACTTTCCACAATAGGTAATTTGGTTACGCAAATACGGAAACATTGTGCAAAATTTCTACAATATTCGTTACCAATCGCTATCAAAAACGTACCAACGGGTAACAAAAATTAATAATTGGAACCAGGGACTTATATATATACATATACATATTTATATAATACAATCATGTATGTCCACGACCTGTTGCTGTTGCCGTCCCTGTTGCTGGAAGTGCCACCACTGTTGCTGTTGGAAAAAACAGCTTCTACATATATATATATATATATATAAATATAAATATATAAATATAAATATAAATATATATATATATATATGTGTGTGTGTGTGTGTGTGTGTTTGTATTTGTATGTGTATGTGTTTGTATATTTATAGATATACCCATGTTCGTGGGTTTGTTTGGGTGGCTTTGTGTGGTATTTGTTTGTGTAGCTTTGTGTGTGTTTGTGTGTGTATCTATGTCCGTGTGGTGGTTGTCAGACCGCTGTTGCTGTGGGAAGTGTCTGTGTGTGTGTGTGTGTGTGACCATAGTTGCTGTTGGACGCACCACCGCTGTTGCTGTGGGAAGTGTCTGTCTGTCTGTCTGTATGTGTGACCATTGTTGCTTTCTGTCTCAGTAGACTCGGAAGAAGAACCACCGCTGTTGCCTGTTGCATTATATACTATATGTATCTACGTAGGTGTAGGTAGGTAGGTAGGTACGTAGGTAGGTAGATAGATAGATAAATAGATAGATAGATAGATCAGATTAGATAGATAGATAGATAGATAGATAGATAGATAGATAGATAGATAGATAGATAGATAGATTGATAGATAGATAGTGTAGGAGTGACCATTGTTGCTTTCTGTCTCAGTAGACTCGGAAGAAGAACCACCGCTGTTGCCTGTTGCATTATATACTATATGTATCTACGTAGGTGTAGGTAGGTAGGTAGGTAGGTAGGTAGATAGATAGATAGATAGACAGATAGATAGATAGATAGATAGATAGATAGATAGATAGATAGATCAAATTAGATAGACAGATAGATAGATCAGATTAGATAGATAGATAGATAGATAGATAGATAGATAGATAGATAGATAGATAGTGTATGTGTGACCATTGTTGCTTTCTGTCTCAGTAGACTCGGAAGAAGAACCACCGCTGTTGCCTGTTGCATTATATACTATATGAATCTACGTAGGTGTAGGTAGGTAGGTAGGTAGGTAGGTAGGTAGATAGGTAGATAGATAGATAAATAGATAGATAGATAGGTCAGATCAGATCAGATCAGATTAGATAGATAGATAGATAGATAGATAGATAGATAGATAGATAGATAGATAGAGAGATCGCGGTGGCTGTCGCTGTCAGAGGAAGAGCCACCGTACTATATACTACATGTATCTACGTAGGTGTAGGTAGGTAGGTAGGTAGATATATAGATATATAGATGGATAATAATAATAATACCTCAAAGGATGGTTTGCGGTGCGCTTCGCGCAACCGCCCCCCCCCCCCCCCCCCCCCAATTTCCCAAGGGCGCTTTTCCTTTCATTCTCACATGCACAGCTTTTACAGCCTTGGGAGCGATCTCAGCCATTCGTTTTGGCACTACTTTGCCATTACATTCGAATTACATAATTTCAACTATATCACTAAAAAAGAGCTTGTGACAAGCTTGCGAAAACACAAAGAATGAGCCTCTAAACCCCTGTGGCACAACTCTTAGAACCTTGGAGCATTCTCAGTCATTCATTTTGGCACTTCTTTGCCAAAATCTACGTAAATCTGTTTCAGGTGGTTCACTGCCTAGAGCGCGTCCCGAGGTTGTGAAAACCAAAAACCAGCCTCTCAACCCTTCTGGCACAAACTTGGGAGCCTTGGAGCATTCGCCATTCATTTTGGGGTCGGCTAATTCGCTTCGGGTACGTACAGTGACAGGGCTTGAGTTCCCGGAGCCCCCCCCCTCCCCCCCCCCGCCCCCACCCTCTCTCTCTGGATAGGGTACATTCGATTGCCGGAGGTACCGGCAAGTACAACCCCCCCCCCCCCCAAAAAAAGGGGGGGGGGGGGGCATTTTTGCATTTAGGACACTCCTCTAACGCAAATATTTTGCGTGAATGCCAAAAAATTATACCTGCATCAACATCGACACTAGGGCTAGCCACCCTGCAAATATGAGCTCCTCGATCCCACAAACCATGATTTATTCCGACAGGGGTACGGAAATGCTGGGGAGACCATTTCCAATCTGCCCCCCCCCCCCCCCCCAAACACCTTTCAGAGATAATATTAATAATGATAATGATAATAATAACAATCGTAGTAACAACAATGTTCGTTGCTGGTTGAACCACTTTCGCTCTTCTTGCCTTCTTCGTTCTTCTTGTTGTTTTTGCCGTCCTCACCATTCTTGTCGTCGGCCTCTGTCTTTGAGGACACGGGGCTAAGTAGGTAAGTAGATACGTAAGCAAGTAAGTAAATAAGTAAGCAACTAACTCTTGTAGTCTGTCTGTCTAGGAGGACATTGGGAAGCCACCGCTAAGTATGTAGGTAAATAAGTAAGAGAGTAAGCACTGAAGGAAACACACCTGCAATAAGTAAGTAAGTAAGTAAGAGAGTAAGTATGTGAGTAAGTAAGAGAGTAAGTATGTGAGTAAGTAAGTAAGAGAGTAAGTATGTAGGTAAGTAAGTAAGAGAGTAAGTATGTAAGTAAGAGAGTAAGTAAATAAGTAAGAGTAAGTATGAAGTGAGTTTAGTGAGCAAGTAGCATTCTCTGTGCATCGATCAGTGTGAGTGACCTGTGATGCATCCCCCCCCCCCCTATTGCTCTTAAGTAAAGTAAGTAACGCGCCCAATCAATCTGTCTTGTCAGCAGCTTGCCGGACATGTAGGTAAGTAACTGTGTGTATGTATGTATCTATCCATGTAATGCATGCACGCTTTTGTTATGTACATTCGTATGCTTGTTATATCGATCTATCATCTACAGCTTCCTTCGTCTCTTCCTCATCTCTCTCTCTCTCTCTCTCTCTCTCTCTCTCTCTACGTCTCCGATCTGATGTTACTGCCGTCGCCATTAGAGCTTCTGAGTGGTGAGCGAGTGCTGTTGTCAGATGTATGCCCCTATCTCCGTTTTGTATCAGTGGAGCTATGATAGCTACGTCTAATGTTACCAACTGGTAATTTTGTTACGCAAATACGGAAACATTTTGCAAAACTTTCCACAATAGGTAATTTGGTTACGCAAATACGGAAACATTGTGCAAAATTTCTACAATATTCGTTACCAATCGCTATCAAAAACGTACCAACGGGTAACAAAAATTAATAATTGAAACCAGGGACTTATATATATACATATATATATTTATATAATACAATCATGTATGTCCACGACCTGTTGCTGTTGCCGTCCCTGTTGCTGGAAGTGCCACCACTGTTGCTGTTGGAAGCAACAGCTTCTACATATATATATACATATATATATATATAAATATATATATATATGTGTGTGTGTGTGTGTATGTGTTGTATGTGTATGTGTTTGTATATTTATAGATATACCCATGTTCGTGGGTTTGTTTGGGTGGCTTTGTGTGGTATTTGTTTGTGTAGCTTTGTGTGTGTGTGTGTGTGTATCTATGTCCGTGTGGTGGTTGTCAGACCGCTGTTGCTGTGGGAAGTGTCTGTCTGTGTGTGTGTGTGTGTGTGTGACCATTGTTGCTGTTGGACGCACCACCGCTGTTGCTGTGGGAAGTGTCTGTCTGTCTGTCTGTATGTGTGACCATTGTTGCTTTCTGTCTCAGTAGACTCGGAAGAAGAACCACCGCTGTTGCCTGTTGCATTGTATACTATATGTATCTACGTAGGTGTAGGTAGGTAGGTAGGTAGGTAGATAAATATATAGATAGATAGATCAGATTAGATAGATAGATAGATAGATAGATAGATAGATAGATAGATAGATAGATAGATTGATAGATAGATAGTGTATGTGTGACATACATACATACATGCATACATACATGCATACATACATACATATATACATACATACATACATGCATGCATACATACATACATACATACATACATACATACATGCATGCATACATACATGCATACATACATGCATACATACATACATACATACACACATACAAACATACAAACGTGCATGCATTGCATTTCATTGAATTGCATTGCATTGGATGGCATTGCATGGCATGGCATTCCATGGCCTGGCATTGCATGGCATGGGACCATTGTTGCTTTCTGTCTCAGTAGACTCGGAAGAAGAACCACCGCTGTTGCCTGTTGCATTATATTATATGTATCTACGTAGGTGTAGGTAGGTAGGTAGGTAGGTAGGTAGGTAGATAGATAGATAGATAGATAGATAAATAGATAGATAGATAGATCAGATTAGATAGATAGATAGATGAGATATCGACTAATGTCAGAAAAAAGGAGCTTCTGATTTCGTCAACCAAGGAAGTCTGTGGGTAAAGTATTAACCCGATGCCCAGCTAAGCCGTGATGTTTGCACGGAAGGGACTGATACAGGCGATACCAAACATCCCTAGTACCAGGCGGGGCCAGGGCTCGTTCCATAAGCGCCCCTTGCAGAACGAGCTCCCACCTCCATTACAGAGGACCCAGTAAGCAGATGGAGTTTCGAGACTGTTCGACAGTCTAGTATAAACCGACAGAGCACTGTGGGTTTTATTCCGGGCTCAACAAGCGAGAAAGGGCACCCTGAGGGAACAGGATTGTGCTTCCCGTCGCTATTTCGGCATGTGACTTATAGGCGTATGGCTAGGCACACATAAGGCACCCCACCACGGGCCCAGCACACCCACACCATCCCCTAATTCTGTCTGTCGACAGATGGCACCCATTTCAAAAAACCAAGCCCAAGGGAGGGTCAGTGACACCTCAAGTGGCCTTGGTTCACTCCGTGGAGTAAGTGATGAGATCAACTGATGAGATATCGACTAATGTCAGAAAAAAGGAGCTTCTGATTTCGTCAACCAAGGAAGTCTGTGGGTAAAGTATTAACCCGATGCCCAGCTAAGCCGTGATGTTTGCACGGAAGGGACTGATACAGGCGATACCAAACATCCCTAGTACCAGGCGGGGCCAGGGCTCGTTCCATAAGCGCCCCTTGCAGAAAGATAGATAGATAGATAGATAGATAGATAGATAGATAGATAGATAGATAGATAGATAGATAGATAGATAGATAGTGTATGTGTGACATACATACATACATACATGCATACATACATACATACATACATACATGCATGCATGCTTGCATGCATGCATACATACATACATACATACATGCATACATACATGCATACATACATGCATACATACATACATACATACATACATACAAACATACAAACGTGCATGCATTTCATTTCATTGAATTGAATTGCATTGGATGGCATGGCATTCCATGGCATGGCATTGCATGGCATGGGACCATTGTTGCTTTCTGTCTCAGTAGACTCGGAAGAAGAACCACCGCTGTTGCCTGTTGCATTATATACTATATGTATCTACGTAGGTGTAGGTAGGTAGGTAGGTAGGTAGGTAGATAGATAGATAGATAAATAGATAGATAGATAGATCAGATTAGATAGATAGATAGATAGATAGATAGATAGATAGATAGATAGATAGATAGATAGATAGATAGTGTATGTGTAACCATTGTTGCTTTCTGTCTCAGTAGACTCGGAAGAAGAACCACCGCTGTTGCCTGTTGCATTATATACTATATGTATCTACGTAGGTGTAGGTAGGTAGGTAGGTAGGTAGGTAGGTAGATAGATAGATAGATAGATAGATAGATAGATAGATAGATAGATCAGATTAAATAGATAGATAGATAGATAGATAGATAGATAGATAGATAGATAGATAGAGAGAGAAATCGCGGTGGCTGTCGCTGTCAGAGGAAGAGCCACCGTATTATATACTACATATATCTGCGTAGGTGTAGGTAGGTAGGTAGGTAGATAGATAGATAGATAGATAGACCGCGGTGGCTGTCGGTGTCAGAGGAAGAAGAGCCATCGTTGTTTTCACTCATTACACTTACATACACACATACATATCGTGTTGTTGAAGGAAGGACGACCTTGATGCCAATAATAATATTAATAATAATAATAATAACAATAATAACAACAATAATAATGTATCTCCTGCCAATTGCTGAGCCAAAAGGCCATGTGCATCCAGTCCTCCATTCCATAAGGAAAGTCTCCACACCAATCGGTGGAATAAAGGAAGTGACGGCATAGAACATTACTCTAGGAGCTTAATACCAATCAGCCTATGGAAAGGGACCGATGGCCTATGTACTCCCTAATAACAATAATAATAATAATAATAATAATAATAATAATAATAATAATAATGATAATGATAATTATAATAATAATAATAATAATAGTAATAATAATAATAATAATAATAATTATAATGATAATGATAATAATAATAATAATAATAATGATAATAGTAATAGTAGTAGTAGTAGTAGTAGTTTTTTTTTTTTTTTTTTTTTTTTTTTTTTTTTTTTTTTTTTTTTTTTTTTTTTTTTTTTTTTTTTTTTTTTTTTGTCGCAACCTCGGGACGCGCTCTAGGTAGTGAACCACTTGAAACAGATTTACGAAGATTTTGGCACAGTAGTTCCGAAATGAACGGCTGAGAATGCCCAAGGCGCTAAAAGTTGTGCCAGAGGGTCTTAGAGGCGGATTCTATGTGTTTTCGCAAGCTTGTCATGAGCTCTTTTTTAGTGACAAAGTTGAAATGTTGAATTTCGAATCTAATGACAAAGTAGTGCCAAAATGAATGGCTGAGATTGCTCCAAGGCTGTAAAAGTTGTACACGTGAGTCTGCAAGGAGAGGAAAAGCGACCGCGGGGGGGGGTTGCGCGAAGCGCACCGCAAACCAACCTTTGAGGTGTTGGCGCAGCCCTAGTTATTATCCTTTTTATTACTGTTATTATTATTGTTACTATTATTATTATTATTACTACTACTACTACTACTATCATTATTATTATTATTTTTATTACTACTACTACTACTACTACTACTACTACTACTGCTACCACTACTACAAAAAAAAAAAAATCAGCCTCTCAACCCTTCTCGCACAACTTTGGGAGCCTTGGAGCATTCTCAGCCATTCATTTTGGTGCCGGCAAATTCGCTTCGGGTACGTACAATTGCTGGGCTTGGTCCCCCTCCCCCGACCCCCCCCCCCCCCCCCCTTGCCACAGTCGACAGGGTACGTTCAATTGCCGGAGGTAACCGGCATAAACCCTTCTGGCACAACTCTTAGAGCCTTGGAGCATCTCAGCCATTCATTTTGGTGCCGGCTAATTCGCGCGGGGTACGTACAATTCCCAGGGCTGGTCCCCCCCCCCACCCCCCCCCCCCCAAAAAAAAAAAAAAAAAAAAAAAAAAAAAAAAAAAAAAAAAGGGAATTTCGGATTTCAGGACACTTCTTTTCGCAAATATTTGCGTGCATTCCATAAAAATTATATCGCATCAACATCGAGTCTGGGACCTCGTTCCATAAACCATGATTTACAGGACAGGGTTGTGGAAATGCGGGGGGGGGGGGGGGGGGGGTAGGGGAAACACAATTTCCCCTGCCCCCTACTCCCAACACCTTTCAGGGATAATAGTAATTACGGTTGGCAAGAGGCGAGGTCACAGTTCCCCCAGCCGCCTGTTTCATCATCGCACCACTCAACACCGTAGTTGTCGACCTGTAGGTAGAAATATTGATGGATAGATAGACAGATAGGCTGCGGCATTTATGCACCACGCCACATCATCGTCGGCCTGTAGGTAGATATGTTTGATCTATCAGCGCTGCATATCCGCAGTAGGCACTAGGCCTCGGAATCGTACAATCAAAAGATCCTACGCGGTAGATGGATAGACAGATAGATTTTATGTATATATATATATATACATACATACATACATAGAGAGAGAGAGAGAGAGAGAGAGAGAGAGAGAGACCGCGGTGCAGGTGTGGTACGTTACGCCATCATACACCATAGGAAACAGACACTTGCGGCCCCGCGTGGTCTTGCACTCACTCGGGGCATCTGCAAAAAGCAGAAAGATAAAATATGGACATAGATATATCTACTTACCTATCTTTATCTTTCTCTCTCTCAAACACACACACACACAACCATGCATCGTGCAAGGCTATCTCAATCCCCCCCCCCCCCCTTCTCACGCACAAACACACACACACACTCTCTCTCTCTCTCTCTCTTGTGATACCTTCAGTTCCGACTTCTTCACAGCTCTGCATCTTGCAAGGCTATCTCAACCCCCCCCCCCCCCCCCAACACACACACACACCTCTCTCTCGCTCACACAAACAGACACTCTTGTAATACCTCCCTCATTCCCGACAGTTTCCCCTTTACAGACCTGCATGTTGCAACATAGATAAATATATCGATAGATAGATAGATGGATATACAGACCTGCATGTTGCAATCGCCCCAGGTGCCTGCCGCGTCTGTGGATAGGTATAGATAGATGGATGGATAGAAAGGTGGGTAGATGGATACACAGGTAGGTAGGTAGGTAGATGGCTAGATAGCTAGATAAATGGTAGATATGATAGCTTCTTTACAGCTCTGCATGTTGCAATCGCCCCAGGTGCCTGCCGCGTCTGTGGATAAATATAGTGATAGATGGATGGAAAGAAAGGTGGGTAGATGGACACACAGGTAGGTAGGTAGGTAGGTAGGTAGGTAG
>WBZZ01000760.1:187500-194625 GCA_019918135.1 Paulinella micropora
GTATGTTCAATGAAAATACTGGTCCAGACGGATCGGTATGTCAATGAAAATACTGGTGGCACCGACGGGAATCGAACTGGCGACAGGGCCCAGATGGTAGAACTTGACCACTGGGCTATCACGGTGTCCAAAATAAATAATAATAATAATAATAATAATAATAATAATAATAATAATAATAATAATAATAAATAACAGTAATAGTAATAATAATAGTAATAGTAATAGTAATAGTAATGATGATGACGATGAAGGACTAAGCCCAAGTTTGCGACGTTCGATGAGCGACTTTCTGTTCACGACAAACAAGCAATGATAATAATAATAATAATAATAATAATAATAATAATAATAATAATAATAATAATAATAATAATAGTAATAATAGTAATAATAATAGTAATAGTCATAGTAATAGTCATAGTAATAGTCATAGTAATAGTAATAGTAATAGTAATAGTAATGATGATGACGATGAAGGACTAAGCCCAAGTTTGCGACGTTCGATGAGGCGACTTTCTGTTCACGACAAACAAGCAATGATAATAATAATAATAATAATAATAATAATAATAATAATAATAATAATAATAATAACAATAGTAATAGTAGTAATAGTAATAGTAATAGTAATAGTAATAGTAATAGTAATAGTAATGATGATGACGATGAAGGACTAAGCCCAAGTTTGCGACGTTCGATGAGGCGACTTTCTGTTCACGACAAACAAGCAATGATAATAATAATAATAATAATAATAATAATAATAATAATAATAATAATAATAATAATAATAATAATAATAATGATAATAATAATAATGAGAATAATAATAATGAGAATAATAATAATAATAATAATAATAATAATAATAATAATGATGATGATGACGATGAAGGGCAAAGCCCAAGCTTGCGACTCGATGAGGGGACCTTCTGTTCACGACAAATAAGCAATAATAATAATAATAATAATAATAATAATAATAATAATAATAATAATAATAATAATAATAATAATAATAATATAATAATATAATAGTAATAATAATAATAATAATAATAATAATAATACTATATCTGAGGCGTACTGATGCAGCTAATGGCATATCCTCAACGGACATAAGCCTCCAATACCCTTGTTCGAGGTCCTCCACACCCCCGTGTCAGTCTCTCGCCTGATGATCGGGGCCACCGATGGAGCTCCTGAGGGCAAGACTGCACTAAGCCGAGGTTATTCCGCAGTCCCAGCAACCTCTTGCAAGACGTCACCGAATGTGCAAGTGCATACACCAAGCGCGGTTGCTAGAGCTGCCTCGAAACCCCACCCATAACAATCTGGTGTCTGCTGGGTCCTGGGCTATCAACCAGCATATGCGGAGTTTAAGATCTTTTACGCGCGCAACGACCCTCCTCCCCAGCATCTACCAAAGGGTTATGAGTTGGCGTCACAGTTTAACGCCTTGAGGCCATTGGGCTGGAACTCTGTTTAGCAAGTGTGACTAGGTTTTTTCATCGGGATTTCCCTCAAATATGTCACAGTCAACACTCAATAATAATAATAATAATAATAATAATAATAATAATAATAATAATAATAATAATAGTGCTTCTCTGTCAATGGCTGATGCAAATCTGCACATGCGCCTCCATCGTCTCACCCGTGAGGGGAGTACGAAGAATTGACGATAGGCTCTAATGGCACCCCCGCACGGGCAGTTCCAGAACTTCCAGACGGACCGGTATGTTCAATGAAAATACTGGTGGCACCGACGGGAATCGAACTGGCGACAGGGCCCAGATGGTAGAACTTGACCACTGGGCTATCACGGTGTCCAATAACAATAATAATAATAATAATAATAATAATAATAATAATAATAATAATAATAATAATAATAATAATAATAATAACAACAATAATAATAATGACTAGGGGCTGCGCCAACACCTGAAAGGATGGTTTGCGGTGCGCGAATCGCGCACCCCCCCCTCCCTCCCCCGGGCTGGGGTTCCCGGGGGGAGGGCCCCCCGGACCCCCCCTTTCCCTCCGAAGAGCGCGCACCTAGAGGTGTCGGGTACACCAGATATACATAGACAGATATATATTAGACAGATAGATATACATTATACATGAGACAGATAGATTGTTTATTAGTAGACAGATAGATATACATACGTACACATACTAGTAAAGTAGATGGATAGGTAGGTAGGTAGGTAGGCAGATAGATAGATAGATAGATAGATAGATAGATAGATAGATAGATATATAGATATAGATAGATAGATAGATAGATAGATAGATAGATAGATAGATAGATAGATAGATATAGTACACATACGTATGTACATTAGTAAAGATATAGTATTTAGTAGATAGATAGATGTGAAGAGAGAGCGAGGGGTGGAATATGCAAATTTAGTAAAGATAAAGTCTAAATGCGTATGTATAAGTAGACAGATATAGGTGAAGAAAGAGTGAGGGCATACATACATACATACATAGATACATGCATGCATACATGCACACATACATACATACATGTATGCATGCATACATGCATACATACGTACATAAACATATACATACATACATACATAGTACTAGACCGGGGTTGGCGACGTCCGTGTCCTTTACAGGAGAAGGTTTCTATGTAGGTAGATAGATAAGATGTTTGTGTATGCGTGTTCGTATGCTGCTCTCTTGTGTTTTCGTTTTGCTGTCTATCTATCTATCTATCTATCTATCTATCTATCTATCTATCTATCTATCTATCGGTCTTGTCTTCACGTTGGTTAGATGTCCCCTTAAGTTAGATAGGTAGATAAACAGATAGGTAAGGTGTATGAATAGATATATGAAGGTTTGGAAGTGTCCGTGTCCACTTCAGAAGTTCATACTATACTATACCATACTACACTACACTGCACTACACTACGCTACACTACGCTACACTACGCTACACTACGCTACACTACACACTACACTACACACTACACTACACTACACTGCACTACACTACACTACGCTACATTACGCAACACTACACACTACACTACACTACACACTCTGCTACACTACACTACACTACACTATACTATACTATACTATACTATACTATACTATACTATCAAGATAGATAAGTAGACGTAGATATACAGAAAGCTAGGTAAGGTGAGTTGGTTGGGATAGAAAGATAAATACACAGAGAGAGAGAGAGAGAGAGAGAGAGAGAGAGAGAGAGCGAGAAAGAGAGAGAGAGAGAGAGAGAGAGAGAGAGAGAGAGAGACCCCAGAGCGGCCCGATTCAAAGCTCATGTAGCGGTTAGGTTGTCCGTAGGAAACATATTCATCATCACGAACCTCCTGATAGATAGATAGATAGATAGATAGATAGATAGATAGATAGATAGATAGATAGATAGATAGATAGATAGATAGATAGATAGATAGATAGCTAGATAGCTAGCTAGCTAGCTAGATAGATAGATAGATAGATAGGTAGGTAGGTAGGTAGGTAGGTAGATAGATAGATAGATAGATAGATAGATAGATAGATAGATAGATAGATAGATAGATAGATAGATAGATAGATAGATAGATAGATAGATAGATAGATAGATAGATAGATAGATCCATATATACATAGACACATAGATACAATAACACATAGATACATAGATACATAAAATAACACAATATAATACGATGCAAGCTCAAGTGACGGGCCGTTTGTCCATGGGTAAGATCAGTATATATATATATATATATATATATATATATATATATATAATATATATATATATATATATTATATATATATATGTATATATATATGTATATATATAAGAGAGAGAGAGAGAGAATGTCATACTACAAAACACTAATTGTATTAGTACGCAATGAGAGCGTTACCACGGCGTGCATGATGAGAACCGGTGGTTTCAATGCTGCACAAGAATACAATACAAAAATGCAATCTATATATATATATATATATATATATATATATATATATATATATATATATATACATATATATATAGAGAGAGAGACAGATAAAGACACACACAGGCACACTCAGACAGACACATGTACACACACACACACACACACAGACACACACCCACACACACACACACACACATGATTTTTTTCTCGAAAAGAAATTCTCTCGTTTGCAGTCTTTGTTCTGCTTCCCTGATTTTAGTTCCTCATTCTCTTCACATGCGCAGCAAAGCAAATTCATGATTGCACGCAAAATGGTTCATTTTCTCGAAAATAAATTCTCTAGCACACCGTCTCTGAATGCTTTCCTGATTTTAGTTGCTCGGAACAGATCAGATCAGGTCAGATCAGATCAGAGCAGATCAGAGCAGAGCAGATCAGAGCAGAGCAAATCAGATCAGATCAGATCAGATCAGATCAGATCAGATCAGATCAGATCAGATCAGATAGAGATCAAAGCAGAGCAGATCAAAGCCATTCTTCATTTTCGCGCAGCAAAAACAAATTGAACAATCTTTTGATTGCTCTGAATTTCTTCCTCGTTTACAACGCTCATACTGGGTTAGGCATTACCTAAGAGCTCAGAAGTACTCTCAGAGAAGGGCGGCGAGTAAGTAAGGGGCCGTTGAAAGACCCAGAAATACAAATTCTCGATTGTTTTGGTTTTTTTGCAAAAATATCCGTGTAGCGGTTTTAAGGGCACGTCAAAATGTGGTTGCAAAAATTCATGTGTTTTTGCGGCTGCT
This sequence comes from Paulinella micropora, assembly GCA_019918135.1. Classification (NCBI taxonomy): domain Eukaryota; phylum Cercozoa; class Imbricatea; order Euglyphida; family Paulinellidae; genus Paulinella; species Paulinella micropora. The sequence goes on from WBZZ01000760.1 coordinate 192,257, forward strand.
AGCTCGGGTCGCGCGAGAGTGTGACTTTACAAGAGCACTTGGCTCGCCTGGAAAATCTGCCGGACGAAGAGAGGCTGCTGAACAGCAAGTTTCTGTCGTTGTACGCGGTCTTCAAGGTCTACGGCTACCATTGTTTAACGGCTCTAAAAATCCTCTTGTACCCGCAGCTGCTGACGAAGCAAATAGTGGAAGAAGAACTCGCGAGGAACGGCTCGACGTTTCTTTTCGAGCTGGATGTGTGGCGGGCCCAGTCGTGCAACGACACGCTGGACTGCATGAGGTTGACGGTCGAATTGAACTCAGAGAACAAACACTGACTTCCCGCGCACCCGTGGACGGTAGGCCAGGAACACTTCGAACAGAAGGTGCTGCATGTAGGCGAACGGCCCGAGCGGAACTTCGTGAAGCGCCTCGTGGAAACCTGCAACGAGGGCTGGCAGGCCCTGGAATGGCAGCGCTACGACACCGAAATCAGGGCGGCGGCGGCCCAGGTGTTGGGCTTCAGGTTCCCTGTTCTCTTTACGGCTGGGTTAGCGAGCGGGACCTATTGTGCACTCAAGGACCCCCCGCTGTGGACTGCGTATTACTTACAGAAATGTTACGAACTGCAACGTGAAAATATCCTCGAGACAGCACCCATGAAGAACAGTGTCTGGAACGCTCTCTGGCTCTTCTGGGGTTTCCTCACAAGAGCAAAATGAGGCCAGGTCGTTCGTTTACCGTGCCTGGGACCCAGACTCGCAGAGCAAAATGCTTAGCTGGCTGCTGGAATTTGAGGCGCGCCTGCACACGATCGTGTTATTCACGCGGGATTTCCTGGCCGCTTTTGGCACACCCTACGATTATTCGGAGCTAGCTACTGTTTGGTTCGAGTCTTTTCACTGGATCTTGAAGACTCACGAGCTCAGTGAGCTGAGCTACGAGGCCAAGGTTTCGTCAGACAACCTGCAGAGCAAATTCGTGCCCCGTTGGAGCATGATTATGCAGATGATCTACACAGAGGTCCGGCGGAGGGTGCCAGACGCGCCGCACTGGCGGGACATGTTGGGGAGCTATTACTGATCACTGGCGCTGAGGCCCACCAACCTGCAACAGCGGGCGCGTGACACGCTGGACCAGGAACTCGTGAATTTAGACGAGAGTTCCGACCTGCAAACCGTTGAGCGCTCTTGGGATCACCGCGGCCGCTATGTGGGCGTGCGCGTGGAAGGTGATGAAAGAAGGCTCCGTGGCTTGGTGGCCCTGATCGGGCAGCACTTTATGCCCGGCATATCTACGAACAGGGAGGTCCTAAGTTTGCTCGAGTATCAGCAACAGCTGGCCCGTGAACGGACCTTAGTAGATATCAGAGGAGATCTAGCAAACAGACGGCGGGCTAATATCTACGCCGAGCTAGCCAACACGAGTACCAGGACCTGGATTGACAGTGTTTCGGATATGATTATTTTATCGTGCACGAGGGATTGGCGGGCCGAAACTACCGGGGTAGGCACAGGTATTAGAGACCAGCTTGATGATATGGTCGACCGGGTCCGCGGCCGACCAACGGCCGACGATGTAATTGCACGAGAGGCCGCAACCAACTACTGGTCCCAGGTCCAGCAACAATACGTACGGACTTTTATCGATGCCGACACCGTGGCCCAGACGATAGACACAACAGCGCTGGAGCACAACAGAGACACGAGTCGTTTGTTGCTGGACCTAAATTCGGTGTTGCATGACGTGCCAATCGTCGCCCGGTGGGCCGCCGGGAACAGAACAAGTTTCATGTACTATTTTTTCCCCTTCAGAGAGCACCTGCCTCGGAACACGAACGGCTGGTACTTTCTCTCGGGACTAAGGCCGCAGCCAGGCACCTTGCTGGGCTGGTTGGAGGCGGGCCGTAGGCCGTACTCCAACAACAGCGTCGTAACAATTCTGCCAACAGGACCGGGTGGGGTAAATTCGATGTACGAGAACAAAGGAATCGCGTAACTTTGGGATCCCATTTTTTCCCAAATTTTCTAAGGTTTTGGCTGGTTTTTTCAAAACTCTCAGGATACGTGTAGAAACGATGCCGATGCTAGGAAAACTTATTAAAACGATATTAAAACATGTTTTTATTAATTTAGACTGACTTTGACTTCACTTCAACAGTACTCCGGAGGGCGGTCCGGACCTGTCTGACATACGTATTTTTCGAGTTTTCGTACATGTCAAATCAGCGGGTTTTGATAGCAAATTCAAGGGCGATGCAGGAAAACATGTTTTTAATGTTTGCAACTATTTACTATTGCAGTCTGATCTCATTCTAAGAATGTTTACGGACTTGGAGCCACGGGCGCAGACTTGCACTGACTCAGCAGTGTACTACACAACTACACCCA
>WBZZ01000761.1:7500-10000 GCA_019918135.1 Paulinella micropora
ACAAAGGCGCGGCTGTTGCCCATTACTCATCACTACGCCATATTACTCAATCGTAACCACCCGCACTTCCCCATCCCCTCCATGATTGAAACAGTCAGTACCCATGAATGTTATCACATGTGATCATGCCTGAATAAAATACTTGCCGCTTCCCCGACTCCCCACAGACTCCCGAACCGGCCCCTAGTCATTCATCGTCCCCCCGACCTAGTGTCGGTCTATGGTGACTATCCCGGTCTATACTAAACCGAACGAATAGCAACCCTTGCAGCACCGCCCGCCTTGTGCGCCGCTGCAGTTCCGCTCAGACTACTTCAAGTTCCCACCGAGTCTCCTTCCCTCGGACTTGAAGCTCTTCTGATTCCGCCAATCCGAAGCTCGTCGAGCCGCCGCCGCGCCGCCTTGAAGCTGATCCCGCCGCATCGAAGTTGCTGTGCCCCTCGTGCTCTATCCCGATCCTTCCGCCAGGCATGATGGCCCTTCCCTCATCTCATTCTTCCCGAAGCACAATCGATGCCGACCGCCCCCGTGTCGAACTGAATCCGTCCATCAAAAACGCGCCCTCAGTTGTATCTCTGGCTTTTAATAGCCCCTTGATGCCCCCTGGTCCGTTGTAGTCCCGGTCGCCCAGCCCAGAGGCAACGTAGGCAAGGAAAGGCTCCCCCGGACCTTTGCTACCCCCGCCGCGGCACCCCCCAGCTCTGAAACGCCATGCTGAAGTTGAAACGAACCTGAGAGCCTATAACACAAATGGTATATAGCCCCCTATCTATCTTCCCAATCATCCTTTCTCCCCCCAAATGACCAAAGTCTCTCTTTGATTCCGCTCTTAATTCCCATCATGCCGCTTCTGTGAGTCTATTAGTGCCCCGCATGTCTGTCACTAATATACAAAGCCTCTAGGGTCGAAACCATATATATGCCCCTTCCCCATCCCCCTTTGTTAGTAATACCCCGTTTTCAGAGTCTGTCTGAGTTGCCGCTCCCCCATCATCGTCGTCCTCGTCATCTTTCTTCCCATCTTTCTCATCTTTCTCATCACTGTCCCTCGCCCCCTCCCCTCTCCCTAAACTATCCATCCCCCCTCGCTATTCTACCCATGCTATTGACTATCCCTATTTGCTATCCCCTGCCTACCTCTCCGCTCTCCCACCCCCTTCCCCCCTCCCTGCCTAAACTGGTTTAGTCTGTCTGCATTAGCCCCAGTCTTAGCCCGTATACCCCTTATCCCCAAAGTCTGTCATTAGATGAAGCCCGATGTCATCGCTTGTCAGAGAGCGGAAAATAATAAAGTCTTGGGTCAACCCGTTCCCCATTCACATAAAAGCATTCACCGCCAATTATCCTGGTAATTAGTCTTAATGTGGTTAGCTTCCCGGGGAAATTGCCCAAGGTCCGATCGGCCCCGGGCAATTTCCCCTGGAAGCTAACCACATTAAGACTAATTACCAGGGTAATTGGCGGTGAATGCTTTATGTGATTTTCCCCAACCGTTACGAGCCTATAAGGCCATAAAACATATGTATATGTCGTTTTAGTTCCCGATATACCAGCATAGTCTGATAATGTATTAGTCTAATATGTCCCGCAAGCCCGTAAAGTCTCATCATATGTCTGTTTGTTATATCCCGCAAACCCGTAAGTCTGATAGTATAAGACTAGGCTATTATACCCCCATAAACCCGTAAAGCCTTATGATATAATATTTTTCTGATATAACCCGTAAGCACGTAAAGTCTAATGTAATATAATATTAGTCCGATATATCCCGTAAGCCCGCAAAGTCTGATGTGAATATTAGTCCGATATATCCCGTAAGCCCGTAAGTGTACCTCGTAAGTCTGGTGTCCGGGTCATGTGCCCGCCGCTGTACTTATGAAGATAAAAATATACAACTCCCCTCTCTCTTTCTGTCAGTCTTTCCGAGTCCGCGTCACACAGGTACCGTCATCACCTCATAATCTACTGATATCGTTATCACCCCATAATATACCCGTAGCCCGTTCATCTCTTTCGTCGACTCTCATCTCATATCTCTCATTCTTCGTCATTCTCCGTCATTCTCCATCACCCTCTCTCTTCCATCAGTCCGTCACCCCGTGCCAGTCCCCGTGCCCTGGTCGTGCGACCGCCCTTTGTAGGCAATCCTTCCGCCTCTATCTCTTCCGCCAATCTTTACCGCCCGTTTTAGGCCGCTTCTTACCTCTGGACCCTGCCGCCGCTGGCGGAGCCCCAACAATCTCAAAAAGCAATCCTTCCGCCTCTATCTCATCCCAAATGTGTGCCGGTATCAGTCTTTCCTCTGTCAGCTCAAATGGCACATTTAACACCAACCGCGGTCTCGCCTGGATAGTATATGCGATATGATCCTCATCATCCAACCTAATGGTAGCATCCCACGTCTCCCGTTTCTTCCCAGTCTTTTCCAGAAAAACTAGATCAAACCGCCGCGTCTTGTCGTCTTCGACTTCATCACTACTCCTCCAAAATTGCATCACCT
>WBZZ01000762.1:27500-45000 GCA_019918135.1 Paulinella micropora
GACCTTGTGTCTGTGGGATCAGCTTTCTCAACGCATTCATACGTTTTTTTGGATCGTGACTTAGTTTTTCCATTAATGTAGTCATGTATGCTTTCTTAGCTTTCTTAATCTCTCTATTAATTTTATTTCTATGCTTATTATACTTAGTTCTATTACTTTTAACTGGGCATGCTATTTTTATTTCATACAGTTCTCTTTGTTTCTTAATCATAACTCTAATTTCATTATTGCACCATGGTTTCCATTTTCGTTTCTTTACACGTTTTTCATATTTGTCTACCACTGTCTTAATAGCTGTATGTATTTTATTTATATAATTATTAGGAGTATCGTTATTTAGTTCTGGGTCAAGAACTTGCTTAAGTTCATAAATTATTTCTTCTGTTATTATTTCCTTCTTGTCTTCATATCTCTTATTGCTTAGGATTTTATTATTATTTTTCTTATGTGTGATTGGGGTGTGAAAGATAGCATAGATGGGATGGTGATCAGAGATGCATGTAGGTAAGACATCAGATGTGATATCGCAGGTGAGTGTCGTTAATATAACATCAAACAATGTATGGCTCTTTGCTTTGCGGGTGGGATTTTTGATTGTGGTGAAGAGGTTGTTGATTGCAAGGAAGTCACATACCTGTTTTGTAGGGCGCAAGAGATCAAGGTTAAGGTCACCAACAATCGTGATGCTCGTGTGTGGGGAGGCAGAGAGGATACCTTGCATGTAGTTTTGGAGCTCTTGGAAGAAAGCGCAGTCGTAGGATTGTGAGAGTGGTCTTTTGTAGATATGGAATATGGTGTGGATTGGATTATTTTTATGTTCTGTGCTGTGTATCTGCATGATTACGCCAGAGGCTTTTGAGATGTGCATATCGTTTTTATAGTAGACCGACACATCTGTGGTATGATAGGATGTGTATGTTGGGATTGGGAAGTGAGTGTGTGGTGTACCTGGTGTTATTTTTGATTCCGTAAGTGATATAATGTCTGGGATGAAGTGAGTGCAGTCAGGGTTGGATAGATGGTTAAGTAGGGTTTGGTGGCTTCCTGTTATACCACTGATATTCGTATGATATATAGAGAAGTGTTTGTTTACCTTGGGGGGAAGAGATGTGAGGTGTGGGTGTATGATTTGTGCTGGTGGGTGTGGTGCATTGTTGCAATTGGGTTGAGTCTGTTCTGGTAGGTGTTCCAGGGGTAGGGGGTTGGGCTGTAATAAGGAGCTCATGGCTTACTGCGGTGCCTCACTGGCAGGGAACGTCGAACTGGAACTAGACATGGTTGTATTTCCTGACCTGTTGGTCCTTGGGGAGGCAGATGAGTGGTCTGACTCACAGTTCTTGAAGTGGTTCTTCAAGTATCGAATATGAGTCAAGCGTTGGATCTTAAATCTGTTCTCACTCTCTCGTGGGCGTAGATATATCTCACCATCTGTGGTCCACACTGCTGCCACGAAATTTGGGTAGTCCTTCATGAGTTGCTTTGTGTGGTCAAGGAGTTTGCGTGTTTCAGGTGACAAGCTCTCTTTACACATGATGTGGTAATCTTTACCCGTGTAATTCTGCAAGCGTGGCGTGATTTGCGAGATTTGCTTGTGCTGGGGATGCGAAGATTTATCGTACCGGACGAAATTTTTCTTCAGCTGATTACTTGCAAACCGGACTTTTATCGCAGGCGTGGTTTTTGCTGTTTCCGGGTTGTACATCTTTGCTGCATGGTCCGAGATCATTCTTTTGCAAAGTAATATGTCACCATCCTTACAGTCCATACCTTTCGCTTTCATTAAAGCTGTTACTATTTTCTGAGTTTGTTTTTGAGTTTCTTTGGAATCATATGGAATTCCGGTGATTATCGCGGTGTCCAAAAATTCGTTGTTTGGGAGTACTACCGGTGGTTCTTCCCTTTTATGTAACGGGAAACTTTCATGCAAATTGCTGTTTGCGAGATTAAAGGGTTGTTTCCAGCTGCCTTGAAGTGTGTTGTTGTTGTTGCTGTGTGATGAGGATGCACTGGAAGATTGCATGGACTGGGGTCTGCTCATGTGTGAGGTGGTGCTGTTGTTGGAGGAAAACCTGTTTCGATCTCGTTCCTCTTTGAGTTCTCTCGTTAGGCTTTCAACTTTTGCCTCACATTGCAGCAGCTTCATGGTCATGTCATGCATTTTTTTCAGCATTTCATCCATTTTTTCTTCCATCGTTTTTGGCGCGTTTCCGTTGCCGTCTTGTTTTTCAGTTTCCTCAGTTGTTTTGCTGAGTTTTCCGAAAATTTTTTCGGTGGATTCAATTCGAGCATGTTTCGCTGGTATGTTGTTGTTGTTGGGATTGTCTGAGGTGTTTGCTCTTGATGGTGTTGATGGTTTTGCTCTCTTCTGGGAGGACATGATGCTTCTTGAATAATTTCCCGTGAACTACTACTTCTACTACTACTTCTACCACTACTTCTACTACTACTACTACTACTACTACTACCACTACCACTACCACTACTACTACTACTACTACTACTCCTACTACTACTACTACTACTACAACTACTTCTACTATTAGTACTACGACTACTACTACTACTACTACTTCTACTACTACTAGTTCTTCTACTATTACTTCTACTACTACTACTACTACTACTACTACTACTACTACTACTACCACTACTACTACTTCTGCTACTACTACTACTTAGTAACTACTACTACTACTACTACTACTACTACTAATTAGTACTTACTACTACTACTACTACTACTACTACTACTACTTCTACTACTACTACTACTACTACTTCTACTAATACTACTACTCCTACTCCTACTACTCCTACTCCTAGTACTACTACTACTACTACTACTACTAGTACTACTACTACTACTACTACTTCTACTACTTCTACTACTTCTACTACTACTACACTACTACTACTACTACTACTACTACTACTACTACTACTACTACTACTACTTCTACTACTACTACTACTACCACTACTACTACTACTTCTACTACTACTACTACTACTACTACTACTACTACTACTACTACTACTCCTACTACTACTCCTACTACTACTACTACTACTACTACTGTCGTTGCTTGTTGAAGGAGTGAAAATGAGATCTTTCCACAGTTCAGATTATGGGGTTCGCGTACCCGCATAATAACTCAAAAGAAAGCAGAGTTCGCCACGGCGGACGAAACTCCTTCATCGCGGGGCGTGCCTGCTGGGGGCTTCGTACACCGCTCCTTAGTTAACCAAAAGGAATTGGTTTCCCCAAATAGCACTGTGCATAAAATTGTAGTGCAGAGAGACAAGTACGAGGCAGATTTGAGGGAAGCATTATTGAAGGCAAGGGCAGGCTTTGAGGTAAGCTTTCGTTGCTATGCTTGCCTTCTTTCTTGTTTCGTTTCCTGCTTTTGTTTCTTTCCTTTGTCTCACGTTTTTTTAGGTGCTGTTTCGGAAAATCGCTGACGACGAAGACCACGCCAGAGAGGTCTATACCTCTGTTTTGTTAGGCATGCTTCTGTTTTGCTTATTGTAAGCAAAACAGAAGCATGCCTGCCTGATGATGAATGATGCTGTTGCTGCCTTCTACTTCCATTTCCCGCGAGGAGGAAGCCGAGCAACCTAAGCCTAAGCCTGTTGCGCCTGACATTGACTGCAGGATTTGCCATGAACCGATTCATGATATCATGTTTATGCATGTTGGCGAAGATGGTAAACGTCAGAGGCTCGGGTTAAGTGTTGCTTGGCTTCGTACCATCGCGGATGCATTGACACGTGGTGGAACACGTGCAATCAGTCAGGCCTTGCAGTAGTGTGTCCTAATTGCAAGCAACCCTGCGATAGCTTTGTAACCTCATATCAGTACGGGCATGAAACTATTCATTGGATGCCACGGGTGGTTATTGAAATTTCCGATTCGGACGACGACTCGGTCTGGGCCCGGATGCAGTACTCTCCTTTGTCTGTCGACAGCGACTGGGAGGAGGCGACGCCGATGGAGGTTGAGTCAGTGCTTTTGGGGAGGCGGCCTGAGGTTGAGCCAGGGCCAGCGGTGGGGCAGGTTGAGTCAGTGCGTTTGAGGGGGCAGGTTGAGCAAGGGCTAGCGGTGGGGCAGGTTGAGCCAGGGCCAGCGGTGGGCAGGTTGAGCCAGGGCCAGCGGTGGGCAGGTAGAGCCAGTGCATTCAGAGGGGGCCTTGGCTGATAAACCTGCGGCGGTGATTAAAGTGCAGGACTTGGAGTACGAACAAGCCTATGTCGCAAATTTGGCCTCTCGCAGGGTTAAGGCGGGCAAGACATGTACACAGGAGGAAATGGAGCTCGAATGGGCAGTCACGGAATCACTCAAGGAATCTAGCTCACAGAGTAGTAAAAAAATCACAGCAATAACCCAAAACCCCCCTGATACCAGAGAGGTCATAGCTGCCCGAAGAGCGCAACTGTTTGCAAGATCCAAAGCACAGGATGATGAGAGGGCTAGGAAGCGCTCAAAGGTGAGCTCGTCCTTCCCCCTCATCTTTATGAATCCTTTCTTTTCCTTTTTATTCTTTTGCCCCAGGGTCCGGATCCAGCGCAGGCTTCAGCAGTCTCGGCGAGCTCGGTCCCTCCCCCCGGGCCGAATCAAATCTTCCAACATATTATTCTCCTTCTACTTTCTTTTCCTTGTTGTCCAGGGTCCAGCGCAGGCTTCGGCAGCTCAGGACGGTGACAGGGCTAGGAAGCGCTCAAATGTGAGCTCGTTCCCTTCCCCTCATGTGACATCGTCATGAATCCTTTATTTTTCCTTTTTATTCTCTTCCCCCAGGGTCCAGCGCAAGCTTCAGCAGTCTCGGCGAGCTCGGTCCCTCCTCCCCCCCCCCTTTCTCTGTCTACTTTCTTTTCATTTTTTTCCAGGGTCCAGCGCAGGCTTCAGCAGTCTCGGCGAGCTCGGTCCCCCCCCCCCCCCCCCAGCAAAAAAAAAGAAAAAAAACTTCATGCGTGCTTTTTCTGTCCACTTTCTTTTCTTTCTTTCTTTCTTTTTTTTTTTCTTCTTTTTTTTCCCAGAGTCCAGCGCAAGCTTCAGCAGTCTCGGCGAGCCCGGTCCCTCCCCTTCCCCCCCCCCCCCCTTCCCCTCTCCCCCCCGCCCAAATCTTCCTGCGTCCTTTCTCCGTCTGCTTTCTTTTCCTTTTTTTCCAGGTCCAGCGCAAGCTTCAGCAGTCTCGGCGAGCTCGGTCCCTCCCTCCCCCCCCCCTCCCCCGTTTTCCAAAATGCGTGTCCGCGCACAGGAAACGAGTAAGTCGGATGCGGAAGCCGCCGTGGCCACCCTGATGTCGATGCACTTTCAAACTGTCCGCCCCTCCCCCCCCCCCCCCTCTTTCTCTCTCTCTCTCTCTCTATCTTCTATCTTTTTCTTTGTGTGCAGGGATGCAATGATCATGATCAGAACTACTACTAGTACTTCAATCGAGAGTGGTCCTGGAGAGCAGAACTTATGACTTTGAGTGTTGGCCCCCACCCTTGGGCATGTTTGTTGCGGTGATTGAGGCCGAAAATCAGGAGGAAGTCGCAAAGTATTTTCAGGAGAAAAAGGCTATTAGAGCCTGGAATTTAGAAAAGGTGATTAATTCCTACATAGAAGATAATTGCCCCTTTTTAGAGCTTAGAATGTACGGAACTGCAGATGCGAATACCATCACTGGCACTTATGGGCCAGCCAGGAGGGTCGGGAAAAAAAAAGTAAGGTGGCAATTTGATAAGGGCTTGCAGAATGAGGCTGGAGCGGTTAGGGAGCATTATGGGTGGGGAGAATGCAAAGTTTTTATTATCAAGCTCACTGCTGCTGGAAAAATATGTAAGAAAGACCAACGAGATATTTCCAAGGTTTTACAGGAATTTGATATTCCGTTGTTGCAATCTGTGGAAGTATCACAGGGCGTGTGTGTGTGACTTTGAGAGACTCTGAGAGAGAGAGAGACAAACACTGAGATATTTGGTTTGCGTTTTGTGACACGTTTTAACTTTGCTAACTTGATTGCGATGCAGCCTCACTGTGTTAATTGCTTTTTGTCGTAGTTGTTGATATGAACATGGTGTGCGTTAGTTAGTACTATGTTTGGAGGAAGAATCATACTCATATGTGAGGAACTTGAGTTTGTTTGTTGTGCTGACGTGTTGCTATATTGCCGAACTCCACTGGAGCGTAGGATAGCTCACTTGCTCATACATGGTATTAATTATGATATTGATATGCTTAATGCTCAACGATGTGTTTAGGTTTTGCTGTTTGAGTTATGACAGTATTTTATTATTTAACTTGTTTGGCTGTTGTCTGGCTTCAAATTTATGACATTAACTATGTTGGAACATATCGGCCGCTATTCCTAAATGGGGGAGCAATAGACACTGGCACTTTATTAATATAGACTGTATTTAGTCTTATCTGCCTCTACATGTTTTTAAATACTTATTAATATTTCTGGTACTGGTGGCAGTCAGTTCCTCAAGTTATATATACAATAAAAAAATTTGGAAAAAAATTGAAAAAAAACGAATTGAAAAAAAAACGTATAAAAAATTTTCAATGTATAAAAAAGTTTCCAACATATAAAAAAAGTTCAACACAAAAAAAAAAGTTCTACTTGTAAGAAAAGTTCAGCGGCTGAAGTTGATTTTTCCGTTCGAACTTTTTCCTTTCGAACTTTTTTTTCCTGTTGAACTTTTTTCCGGTTGAACTTTTCAAGTTTTCCGGTTGAACTTTTTTTTCCAGCGGATCTGGTGTCGGCCGGCCCGTACATTACATAGTGGCATCAAGTGTTGTCCGGCTTGTCGTTACTTGACTCTTATGCTTGGTCTGCCCCTCTACAGTTGAGGTACGACTAAGTGTCAGAGTAGCTGTTCCGGTTACATCTGGAGCCACTAACAAAAATTGAACGGGGTTTTGCTTTTGCTTTTCGTGAGGTTCACGAAAAGCTCAAGTTCTCACGTTTTTCTTGCCTTGTTTTTCTTGAGGTTTTGACACCTCGGAATTTCCGACAGAAAAGGGTGTTGACCTTTTTCAAGTTTTGCTTTAGACAGTTGAGCTCTCCTTAGGGGGAGAGGGATAGAAACAGATTGTGTGTGAGGTGTAGGAGCACGCACATTTGTTTTGTATTCGGTTGGAGGAAACAGGTGTCACCAGCATAACTCATAAGCTGTGTGTGGAGCAGTTGTGTGTGTGTGCTGTGTGTGTCATTTGTTGCTTTCTCACATCTCTCTTCTCTTTCTCATTTCGATATGTTACCACGTGAGAATAGGAGGAGGATGTTGACAGCAAGCAGCCCTTATTCTACACCAGCGTATTCTAGGGGGGGTGGGTCTTTGGTACCTTCCTCTCTTGGTACACGTTTTATGGGGGCAGGAGCCCTCACAGCGTCGAGTTCGTCGACAACAGGGGGAACACCTCCCTCTTTGCACTTCATCTCTGCTCGTCTGGAAGACGATTTGAAGACGATGTGGCAATTTCGTCTCACAGGTGATAGTTGGGCGGACCAGTTACCGTCCACAAAGGCATTGCAGACGGTCAGACAATGCATTAATGCTATCTCGCCTGGTTCGACGAGGAACGTGTGGGACACACTTGTGATCGGACGCACCACAGTGGCCAATGTTATGGTGGCAGCAGAGATGGTGGTTCAGATTGCAGAAGCTGTGGGCATGGGGACCCACTACTGGACGCCTGAGAGGCTGGATGCGTCCAGATTGATGGCATCAACGGAGGGAATGGTCGATCTCAATATAGCGAGGTTGGGACAAGTCCAAGCTGAAGCCTGGGGCACCACTGCCATGGCTGGAGACCTTTCTCGTGACTTTGTCAAACGTCACTGACAGCCTGTGTACGACTTGGTTGGCTGTTGGCCGTCTTGGGATGTCTTGGATCAAGGGCATCCAAGATGGACTGAAGTGCAAAAGTTTGCTCAGTTTCACAGTCAGGTTTGGGCCAGAGTGTCCCACTGTGCACGCAATGGGCAACTTTATTTTTCGGCCCAAGAGTGGTGTTGGGGCTAAAGTGCTCTCAATAGACGACGTGTTCACGCCCATTTTCGACGCAATGGATGGCTTCTGGGACAAGGCAGTCTCAGGGACAAAGCCCACTTGGGCTACAGCGGGATCGTCTGAAAATCTCGTCACGTTGGAACGATTGCTGGTAGTGGATGCCATCGTTTATATGGCCAAAGCTTTTTATCATGCTGTGGCTTTGGATGGCCAGGCAGAACGAGGAAAGCTTGCGGTTTCGTCATGGAACCGTGATGGAAAAGAACGACGAGGAACGACGTCGTACTATTGAACGTCACCAGAAGGATGTGGACCGCCTTCTGGGTGACCAGAAGGCTTTTGCTCTGGACAATCAGAAGGTTGCAATTCCTAGGCATATCTCTGAGCTTCGTATGTGGCTGACAGAGGTACGTCGGGTCTGTCGTTCAGCTAACATTTATACGCCTGAGGATGTGGCCATAGTGGCTGATAGGTTCTTTCGTTGTCAGTCATCGGTGGACAACGAATGGCTTATGCAAAGCGAGGTGTGGGCAGCTTTTTGGGGAAAGCTGCAGTCTACTCGGTTCGACGCCATGTGTGTCGATAGTATTGGTCTGATGCTCGCAGAGAAGATGGGCTACCATGTTTTTGCCTCTAAGTCACAGGAGGTCAGTCAGCTGCAGGCGGAGGTCAAGTGGATGGTGAATAAGAAGCCTGTACTCCACTACATGTTCCAGAGGATAATGGACATGATGATTATGCTCACACCTGCAGAAGCCTTCAAATTGACGGCTGTGGCATTGTTCGATCTGAACAATCAAGTCTTTATTAAGATGGCGAAAGAGATTCAGACGGACACAGAGGTATGGGAATACCTCCTCAAGGGTACTGGACAGTCTACCCCTGAGGCCAGTCCGGAGATATGGAACGTGGATGAAGACGTGTTGGGGAAAGTCATGCGTCGAGTCCAGAAAACCATCATCGATGAGTGGAAGTGGTCGGGTCCGAGGTCAGGGACTCCCACTCAAGGTAATCAGAACCAGGGGGGAGGGGATGGTGCGGGACCATTCGAGCCCGGGGATGAAGTTTATTGGGGCCTGGGGTACTCGCGCAGGGGACCTCAGTTCTATGGTCAGAGACCCCAAGGGGGGCCGGGGCAAGGTCGTCAACGGTTCCAGAGGTCATACTACAACCCCAGGGTGCATAGGCCGTTGTGCATGAAGAAGGCGGGAGCCTTGTGGCTCAAATCGGGAGCCATGTGCAAGAGCAATTGCCAGAATTTTCATCCTGAAGGCTGGGATGACTCGGTGCAGAAGGAAGTCTTGAGGAAGGTACGCTACGACTATCCAGTGGGTCGCTTCCATGGCTTGTTGAATACGAATAAGTATTCGCAGGAGCTCAAGAACCTTCAGGATCGTGATCGGAAGGCATACGATCAGAAGGGATGGACGGATCCTGGTGAGGAACCTTATTTGAAGGGTGAATGGGAAAAGTTCAGGGTATGGAACCCTCTCACTTCAGATGGCGGCGACGCACCGGCGTCTATGGGAAGAGATATCCCGGGCAGGCACGGGAATGAATCCGTGGACCCCTCATGGAATTTACGGGGGTCATCGGATGCGTCCTCAGCAAGGTCGGCTGCTAGTTCTTCGTCGAGCTCGTCGTCTAGTTCGAGCGATCGGTCGGATCGAGGGCACCTTGACAACCGACGTAGTCGTTCAAGGTCAAGAGATCGTCGTAGTGATCGTGAGGTCACTCATGTATCGGGCGGTCGTCATTACGACGAGAGGGATGAAGCCTGAGACCGACGAGGATACGATCGAGGAGGGCATGTTCGTGGCGGATACGACCGAGGACGACGCGATTCACGGGATCGAGATAGGTCACCGGAGCGGAGCCGAGATCGATCTCCACCGCGACGTCGGGGAGGGCGTTCAGATTCACGGGAACGTCCCAACTCAAATCGGAGCCCGCAGTGGGGCGGCAATCAGGGTAGTTCCCTTTTTCCTAATGCAAATGTGTATGGGGGGGTGCGGGAACTTTTCCCTCATCGCATATGCAGCAGGCGGGAGCAGGTGCTTACTATGCGGGTCCAGCTCCGGGGCAGCAGTTACCAGTAGGCTACGGGCAGCCGATGCAGCAGCAGTTCTACCAAGGGCAGCCACAGCAGCAGGTGGTTGCTTATGGGGGACAGTCTTACATCCCTCCAGCACCAATCTTGCCTGCTCCTGGTATGCCGATGGGAGGCGGTCAGGAGGGCAGATGCCTCCGCAGCAACAAGTCCAGGGTATGGCGTTTGGTATAACGCTAGTGGACATGTTGGTGAATGTGCAGGGCAAAGCATTAATGCAAGTGCGGGGCCAGGGATCCCAGGAGGCAATCCCAGCGCCTGACTCGGAGGTCGGGAGGGAGAATAAGTCGGGTGAGTTGCCTGTCGGCCACGGAGGCGACATGGTTACTCATGACCTGCGATTTGATGATAGGACACGCGTGGTAACGCGGGGAGTCCAGGAAGCTACGGACGCGGTGGCCTTGGAAGGCCAGGATCAGAATGAGCAGGTTGAGGACCTTGATAGTCACAGGGACACTCTATGTCCGGTGATGAATAAAGGCACGGACCTTAATGTGGAGTTAGCGTCGGAGGCGCTTAATAGTAAATATTTTGGTGGTTATGAAGCACTTTCAGCGGACGGGTGTGGCCCGGGGAAAGCTGAATTGCCGTTATTATTCACTAAAATTTTTATTGAGGATGTACAGCAGGAATGCATTGTGGGCAATGATACAATGGCATCTCTGAATGTACTCGGGAAGGAATTTATTGAACTATGGAGCAGGGAACCATGGTTTAGACACGGGTTTCGGCCGTGTCGGTTGAGGATCAAGGGAGTGGGAGGCATGACCGGGGTCTCAGGGTCAGTCATGCTTACGTTCCTTTTGAAAGACGGGAAGTCTTTCTCTCATCGGTTTTGGGTCGTCCCAGCCTTCGCTGGTGGTCTCCTGTTGGGGCTGCGGAACCTCAGACGAATGCACGCTCGGATTTATACGGATCTGAACGTGGTGCAGTACGGTGGATCCGAGGTGGCTCCGCGGTACGAGGTAGTACCGTATGAACCTTTACGGCGGGAAGGCCAATGTGCGGTAGCGCACGATTTGGATGTGAGTGTCTCACCAGTCATGCGCGCTGACTGGGGGTGGACAAAGGTGGTGTCCGAGGGCACGGAGCCTTCGGTCACACCCCACATTCAGGAGCCTGTAACAGCCTCGTTCTTCCATGTATGCACAGTAGAGTCGGGGGACTCTGGGGAAGCAAGTGTGGTTGCTGACAATTCTGACGACAAGATACAGGAGACGGAATATGTCATGACCACAACCTTTGGCTGGGCCTACAGGGACCCATGCGACGTGAGGGTCGTGAACGTGGACTGTAGGGATTCCGCAAAGGATGAGGCGGTAGTGGCCGCGATAGACGCGAGGTTGGAACACCTCTACGCAGCAAAAGCGGAATTGTTGCGGGGTACGATTGCGGGCATGGAGGATGCCGGTGATCAGCATGTCTATATAGATGTGCATTCAACCACGACGTCTCATGTGGTTTGGAATGTTACCCAACATAAGCTGCCGGTCAAGCAGCCTAAGCCGATCGTAGAAGCCTTCTTGAAGAGTCACTGGGATGATAATTTGTTTTTCCCTAAGGGAGTCAAGGCCATTAAGGAGGTCTTGAAAAACAGGCTATCGGTGGATGATTTCACTATAGTCATCCCAGTGGAAACTCGGACGGAAATGTGGTGGCAGGATATAGAGGATCATCTTATTGATGACCCGGTCCCGATCCCACATAGAGGCCATAAGCTGGTCTTGGCTTTACGATTGGGGACGAAGGAGAAGGCGTTGGCTTATGGGGCCAAGTTAATGCAACGTGAGATGGCGGATGTGAGAAAGCAAGCCTTCTCTTGGATATCGGGTATATATCACCGCACGCATGCAATGCAATATGCCATTATCATAGATCATGTGGCACAGCTTGCCCAGTGGAGAGGCAAGGAGGAAACTAGGTACCATGGGACGATGGTACGTGAGGATGAGCGGCCTATTCCGATGGAGGATGTGGCGCAGTTATCACGTAAGGCCTCTCATAAGGAGATTGAGGAGGCTAGGATAGCCGCGGAAAAGGCTATTGCGGAGAAATATAGTACTTGGGAAGGTACTATGAAGGAGCGAGATGCCCTCAAGGGTATCTTGGAGAATAATATGGAGGTATTTGGGCCTCTTGAGGCGGGCTCTGTTCGGGGTTACGAGGCTAACTTTGGACGGAAGCTGGGTGAAGACGTGGTGGGTCACAGGAGACCGTCACGTATGAGCTATCACGAGGATCGGATGGCTCGGGAAATCACTCAGGAGCTTTTGGAGAAGGACATCATTGAGGCACGCTTATCGGAGGTGTCTTCACCTGTGCGTATGGCGCCCAAGCCGGATGGGTCCTTACGTATGTGTATCAATTACTATAGGATCAATAAGATTCTGAAGCAGATCGAGACACCGGTACCGGATCTCAGGAAGGGGATCAACCGGCTCAAGCATGCGAAGGTGTATACTACGCTTGATCTTAAGAGCGGGTTTTGGCAAATCCCTCTTAATGAGTCATGTCGGTATCTCACAGCGTTTATGGTCGGAATGACTACATACGTGTGGAAGGTATTACCGATGGGTCTTAAGTGCTCTCCGGGTCTATTTCAGCATGCTATGACTAAGATGCTGGGGAAGGAGTACGACGATGAGGCGACGGTGGTTCGTCTTGGGTCGACGGAGGATTATGCTTTCTGTTACATATATGGTATTATCATTTATTCAGAGAGTATGGGGAAACACGTGGAACACGTGCAGGACGTCTTGCGACGTATAAGCGCGTTTGGATTGCGCTTGAATGCACAGAAATGTGACTTCGCACAAAGAAAGATACAGTACCTGGGATATGAGATTTCAGAGGGTCGGTGTGCGATTGCATATGAAAAGAGGAACTATGTAGCGTCTATGCCGATGCCAAAGACTCGGACGGACTTACATTCCTTTATATCGCTGGCTCAGTATTATGGTGAATTCATTCTGGGGTTTGCGGAAAGAGTAGCGGTGGTCAGGAAATTCCTGAAGCAAGGGGTCGGGGACGACCCATGGCCGGAGGAAGTCACGAGAGTGATAGCGGAGCTCAAGGATGAGATCGCTAAAGACCCAAGGCAGGGAGGTCGAGTTCTTATGTTACCTGACTGGAAGGAACAGTTCGTGCTCGACACTGACGCGTCTTCGTACGCGTTAGGAGCGGTGCTTCAACAGATGGACAAGTCCATTGGGCAGTTGCGGCCCGTTATGTTCATCAGCCGGCAGCTGATACCGGCGGAAAAGGAATACTGCACAAGGCAGCGGGAAGCACTCGCTATAGTGTGGGCTTTCCAGAGGTTGCGGGAATACCTGTGGGGTACTCCTAACATTTTGGTTAGAACGGACCATCATAACCTGCTATGGCTCATGTCTGGAGATCATACAGGTAGGTTGGCCAGGTGGCAGTTGGAATTGGCGGAGTATGACTTCACCATTCATTACATCAAGGGCAAAAGGAATGTTGTCCCTGATTTTTGTTCTCGGTATGAGGACAAGAGTGGACAGAAGGATAAGGCCGTTGATGATTTACAGCGACGTAATACGGTCAAGGAGGTGCGAATGGCACAGTTTGAATTTCGAACGCCGGGGGCGGTGTTCGCAATCATGGGTCATGATGTGGATCTAAATGATTGGGAGGAACAGGGAGCGGAAGACACCAAGTTGCCATCGGGGCTTTGGTATCATCCGTTCACGCATAATAACAATCAACGTGACACGCGCAGCGAGGAAGTGTCTGCGTTGGAAGCAGTCGAGGTAGCGGCACGAGACAAATGTGCATGCTGTTACTCGCCGATCGCGAGAGAGGCGTGTGAGGATATCCTATGGGCGGAAGCAAGGACCGCGGATAGGAAAGAGGGGAGGATGTTATGGAAGGAAGGCAGGGTGCTTTTAACGCGGTCTTGTTACCGAAGGGCCCGATGTGCCTTAACTTGGAGGATGAAGAAAAAGTTAAGGAGGAACATCTTTTTCAGTTACCGGAGGCACATCCGGAAAAGGTTCGATTCCAGTTGGAAACTGACACGGCAGTCAGACTGGCGTCGGTGGAAACTTTTCGGACTTTCACAAAGGAAAGTACGGAGTATAAGGAGTTGAGAGAACATCTGCTCAATCCACAGGCAAGGCCCGAGGACATTGACATAAGGAAACTCAAGCGGTGCTTGGTACTAAAGGATGGACTCCTTTGGTATATGGGAAAAGATGGCGTATATACCAATGAGGAGGATCGATGGTTGTTATGGGTTCCGCAGGAACTCAGAACGTCTTTGTTAATTGCGGCGCATCATTGTCCTATGCAGAGCCACCCGGGGGTGGAAAGGATGACGTGGTCGTTAAGGAGACGTTTTTGGTGGAATAACCTGGGAGAACGGGTAAGGAGTTTGTGAAGGGTTGTCCTCATTGTCAGATGGCCAAGTTGCCATATAGGCCGAAGATGGGGCTTAAGGGTGAATATGATATCACTCTGGATATTTTCGATACCTTGCATATCGATCATGTGGGTCCTTTTCCAGAGGCGGGAACGGAAAAATTCAAATATCTCTTAACGGTTATTGATCGAACTTCCAATTATGTCATTACTGTCCCTGTTACGGATGTGACAGCGGAAGTGACAGCGGCGGCGCTGATTGATCAGGTATTCGGCCGTATTGGGATACCGAGAAGGATTATTTCGGATAGAGGAACGAGTTTCGCGAATGAGGTTTTGCAAAGGATTGCCAAGTTCTTTGGGTTCGATTGGCAGTATGTGACTGCTTTTAACCCAATGGCGAATGGTAAGATTGAACGCGATCACAGGACGTTGAAGGCAGCGTTGAAGACTTATTGTAAGAACAGCCAGCTTAACTGGGTATATGTGGTACCTATGTTCACGTTTGCTGTCAACAATTTAGCTTCGGCGTCGTTAGGCGGACACGCGCGGGGTGTCAGTCCGCATCAGGTGGTCTATGGACGGGCGTTAAACACGCCGACGGAACTGTTGTTTCCGCCTGATAAGTGGGAACCGTGTGAACTGTTAGGAGTTCGCTTACGAGCGATCGCGGAAGCACGGAGTGCGATTGAGAAGTGTCGGGAGACGCTGAGAGAGGTTCAGCGGGAACAGGAAATGGGCAAGTACTCTCATGTGGAGTACAAGGAAGGTGATACAGTGTTGCTGTATGTACCGACGGTACCGAAAGGGGTATCGATTAAGTTTTACAATAAGTGGCATGGGCCATTTAAGATAGTACGTCAGACGGGTGCGTACAATTACAAGATTGCACCTACGGGGGCACGTGGAAGGGAACAGATTGTTCATGTTTGTCGGTTGGCGAAGTTCAGTCCTTATTTGCTGGAGGACGAGAATGAGGAACAAGCGCTGAGGCGTATTGCACCAGCGTTTAGACAGCCGCCAGCATTGCTTACGCGCAAGGAGCGTGAGGAGGCGTTGCGAAAGCAACAGAAGGAAGAAAAGGCTGAGGCCAGGAATGCTGGACAACTGGATCGTTCGGCTTCGGACGTCAAGGTAGACGTCAACGATGGGAGGGAAATTCCGAAGTCATCGGAAATGTCGGATCGGAAAGGCGCGGTATGGAAGAAACCGTGGATAGCCGGTAAGGAAGTGGCTAAGATCGACTGGCAGGTTGATAAGTTCTATCTATGTCGACCGCACGAGGATACGGTCATGGATAAGGACTTTGATTATTTCTTTTTAATGCAGGTTACGTATGTACAGCCTAGAACGCGGGTACGGGCTGCGTTGGGACTTGCTCCGACAATGCACTTTTGGAGGAGCAAGAGTGTTATTGATATGACGCGGGAAAGAATCTTTGCGCCAGTATTTCGAGACGGCAAAGATTTGGAGCAGTGGGATGCGTCCATCGAGAAGGACGATGAGGATTTTACACCATGGACGGTGCAAATGATGCCAAGGGTGGTGTTGGATATGCCGTTCGAGTTAACAGAGGAAAGGAGGATTCCGCTTCGTATTTGGGAGGAAGTCCAAAGTGCGGGCATATCATTTTTGTTGATAGGTGCACCAAGATGTGAGAAAGAAGTGGCGGCGAAGAAGAGAAGGGCTAAAGAGACGCAGTCGGAAGCAGTAGAGCACAGGGGTCGAGGACGACCTCGGAAACAAGTCAAAACGTGAAGCTACGAAGTCTGATGTCGCTTACGGATCATTGGCTACTTTGATTTTTCTACGGGAAAGGGGAGATCAAGACGGGGCATTTCTTTTAATGCCTGAGGTGAAAGAGCTAGGCTCGGGGGCACGAGTTCTCATGGGAGACTCGCACTGGACGTGGACCAATTATTTTTACTTATTCGACAGCCGGGATGCTTCATGTCATGTATCGGTCGGTCGAGGGCGCCTTCGAATGAGGAGTCAGTCTTCGGCGTGGGGGTCGACCGCTTACATCTGCTTCCCCCAAGGGGGCAAAGGGATTGTCGGCCGGCCCGTACATTACATAGTGGCATCAAGTGTTGTCCGGCTTGTCGTTACTTGACTCTTATGCTTGGTCTGCCCCTCTACAGTTGAGGTACGACTAAGTGTCAGAGTAGCTGTTCCGGTTACACTAGTAAAAGTGACATCACTTGAATGTCGCCAGTTATAACTTTTCCTCGTACCATCCAGAAATTGACCCACGTAACGCACGGGCATGGGTAAAAGGGGTAATGGTAAAAAGCTGTTGCCACCAGTACCAGGAAAAGTACTACAAATGACTGTATTAACAACTTAGTAATAATACAATACTACTAACAGTATTAATATTAATAACGACTACTACTATCGTACAATTGAGCAATAAGGACATAACTGAGGAGAAAGGGTCTAATTAATGTCCAATGGTTTCGTCATCGTTTGCGGGGTTTTCGTTTCCCCACCTCATTCCTTAACTTGATGCAGGTACCTGCAACTTGATTCGTAAGGTTGCACCCAGCCTACGGTGTTATTCAATTTGTCCCGACACATTGGATGCAGAAATTATGGAGTTATCGACGGAGTGGGGAGCAGTAAACGAAAATAATCGTTGTGTCTCTTGATATATAAGTTGATAGTAGAGAATAAGTCGGCTGCTGTTATTAATATGGGCTGGAAGATCACTAACAGGTCACTGAGGGACCACTGACAGACTCTGAGAAATATTAATATTATATGCAAGGGGACGGAAGAAAATAATAGAAAAATCAAAGAAATGGTAGCGGAAGTTGAAGCCGCACTAAGGCTGAGAAAGTTTCGAATCAGAACACTTCGCCATTCAGAACCAAGTACTCGCGATCTACATGGTGGGCACTGACCTCAACGCAGCAAATTTAAAAAAGGCGGAGGAGCGTCACGAGCCTACGGTACTGGGTACAGAGGGAAGTCCAAGGGAACAGGCCAGCGCAAGAAATT
>WBZZ01000762.1:52500-69094 GCA_019918135.1 Paulinella micropora
CCCCCCCCAACCCACCCCACCCACAGACTCGATAAAGAGATCAAAACTCATTTCTCATCTTATCTTATCTTATTTGATAGGTTGGATGCCGATGATGTCTGCTGCTCAAATGTCTGCGATGGGCGGCCAAGGCCAGGGTCAGGGCGGTGGTCAGCACCCCATGTATGCAAACTACCCCACCATGACGCCAGGCATGGCTGAGATGATGGCGGAGCAGTTCCAGAAGGCCGAGCAAGAGTACATGAAGAACATGATGTACTCGATGTACTCCATGATGGGTCAAGGAGAAGTGCCTGGCGGAGAAGGTGCGGCCATGGGTGGCGCTGGTGGAATGGCTGCTGTCATGCCCGGCAACGAAGGCGGCGAAGAAGAGGACGACGAGGAAGAGGAGGGCGGAGAAGAAGGCGAATCGGAAGAACGAGCCAAAGCCAAGAAGAAAGCTGTGAAAGCGGCGAAGCCACCTGCCAGGCCTAAACCCAAAGAAGGAAAGGCGGAGGCAGTCTCATCACCCGCGGCGTCAACCGCAGTGACCGACGTTCCAGCTGAGGCCGCGGAAGCAGTCGCTGCAGCGGAAGCGAACAAGCAAACTCCTGAGGAAGCACTTCTGCTTCTCTCTGGATCATCAAAGAACGCTCCGCCCCGCAAGGAGAAAGATGACTCTGTTCCAGCAGCACCAACTACCGACTCTGCCGGCGAAGGTGAGGAGCCTGCAAAAAAGAGAATGCGCCGAGCACCTCCAGCAAAGGATTAACTGATTCGATTTTGATTATTGGATTGGCTACCAGAAAAGACATGTTAGGCTGACGTAACGTTTTATCTTCGAAGCTAATGATATGAAGAACCACTGTCATGTTTAATGTTTGTTTCAAGCAGAAATCTGTAGCAAAATCATTTAACACGCATCTAGCTTCACGGCGAAGCCTTTTTTTGAAGCAGCTAGCAAAGTTGTAATTTTATTATCAAGCAGCAATGTTCCTCTCGCAGCTCATGTACCCGGTACCAGTATTAATATTAATTTCTTCAATAGAAACTCTATAATAAAGTTTTTAATTTTTGAATGATAAGCTAGCAATTAAAAAATATTCATAATTTTGATACCGAACCGAAAGCACTTGACCTGAGCTTTGAGAAACTGCTAAGAACTAGTGTCGTCATTGTGGTGAAGATTGTCTGAGTAAATAATTGGAGAACAAATCATTATATTTTGCCTCTCACTCTGGAATGTTGCTAGTATTGTCATATTAATATCAATCGTTAACAAAGCGAGGGTCACATTTGTGGATCATTGCGACATAATTTTATGTAAGTGTTTTTCAGACTGAATAAAATCATTTCTTAATAGATTCAAGAGTCGTATCGCTGCGAACGTTCAGATTGCGAAGCTAACTGTAGAAATTAAATTATCAATCACTACTCGGTGTCTTAGTAACGGGCAAGATATTAATATAGTAAGACAGCCGGAACGGGCAAGACACTTGTGGCCGGGTAGGATTCAACAGGAAAACATACGTATGTACGTTCAAGTTGTAATGTACTATTGCTGTTGACATTCAAGACAACAACAAAAATTAGTTTTTCATTTTTGTGTCAGATTTTCATTTTTGTGACAGTTTTTCATTTTTGTGACAAAAATTCAAATTTTCAAATTTAACGGTAACATTTCGCGAAAATTTACGATATTTTGCGGACGAATATAGCCGTTAATCTGAAAAATTCAAATTTTCACCCAAAATCAAAATTCCAACCAAAACTGAAATTCCAACCAAAACAGAAAAATCAATTTTTTTTGTTGTCTTGAATGTCAACAGCAATACTAATACCCGTTACTCCACCTAGACAATTTACCTGTAATTTGGATAGTCTTAGTCATAGGCAGGTTCATAGGCCGGACAGTTATTAATACCTTTATTACTGACAAGGACACTTTCTAGAGTATTCGCGAATCATAGTCTGGAATGCCTAGAATCAAATGAGTATTACCATTTTGTAAAGGTCATAACATCAAAAATTTGTGACCCAAAGTCATTAAAAGTCTTTTCTTCGGTTATTCTTTACCCTTAGCGGGGTAGCTTCCCTAAACTCTGCGTTTGAGTGATAGATTACTTTGGTTATGAGCCTTGTCAAGGAGGCAAGCGTCACAGTGCCAAAGCACGTATTGAGTCAAGTGCCCATATTCGAGGGCAACGACCAAAGCTTTTGGCCTTGGTCAAGCAAGTTTCAGAAGCACATGCAGGGGATATCTGTCCACGTGGCAGAGATGGTATCTGTGGCATTAGCCGACCCAGCTAAAGCCAAAAGGGATTTTCCTTACGACGAAGCAAGGGTTAAGACGGCAGAAGACTTAGAAGAGCCCGACACGCCCATAAGTGATAGTGAGGAAGATGAAGAGTCAGACACCTCTCAGAGAGGAAGACAGAGACCCCAGACAAAGAAAAAAGATATCAAACAGCCAGAAGGTTGGGATAAAATGACAGCAGAACAAAAGAGAGAGTGGATAGAGAAAGAAGCAAGGAAAAAGAAAAGACAAAGTATGAAACAACACACAAGAAGAAAGACAGCTATCCGCAAAGAGAAGAAATATTATGAAAGGATGAAAACTTTGCAGTTATGTCTGTCTGTGGCTTTTTCCAAAGACAATGTATCTAATTTCCTGCGAACACAGAAGACGAAAGGACCCATTGAAGAGTTGATAGTAGTAAGAGATCAATGGGGAGGCATTTCCGGAGCAGGTAGGTACATGTTAGAGGAAGAGTTTGAGAGAACGAGACCAAGGGCAGGTCAGAGGTATATAGACTGGCTAAATGAATTTCTCGCAAAGAAAATCCAGCTTGAAAGTTTACGTGGGGCGCCATTTTCCGATGAGGAAGCAAAGAGAAAGCTATTTAAGAAATTGCGCTACCATCCAGCTTTCGGGGATAAATTTCAGGTGGACCACTATGATCTCCCGGCCAGACTAAGACCAAATTTCTCGGAACTATGCGAAGCATCTAGGGAAAGATGGTTAATGTGGGAAGAAAAAGAAAGACGTAACAATTTCCGTGAGAGAAAAACTCAAATTCGCAAAGACAACAACAAGAAATCTCGGGATGGCAAGCAGCGGCAAGAGACCAATCTCCTGATGGATAATAAAGGGAAAAGGGGAGACAATAAACCGGGACCAAAGACAGCTCCAAACTGGACGCTCAAAGTCACGTGTTTCGGATGTGATGCCAAAGGCCATACCATGAGATATTGTCCAGTGATTTCGGAAAAGTTCCGCAAAGAAGGAAAATTAAAACGGAATCAAACGGAAGACAAAGGCACGGAACAAGAAAAGAACGAACAAAAGAACAATTACAAAAACAAAAAGAAACCCTTTCATAAGAAAAAGAAAGCACTCACTTTGATAACAACCGGCAACGACAAAAACGATGACGAACAAATTGACTCTGATACAAACGTTGCTTTAATCCATATGGGGAACACTTATGATAAGAGCGATGATGATGAGGAAGAAAGAGAAAGAGATGACGAGCAACCAAGCTCACCTCATCACAAATCTACAAGTCCCCAAGCCCTTTTGAACGATACAAAGACTACACCTAGGGTAGGGAATAGACATAGTGAGAGTGGAGAAGGACGGGAAATGCGGTTAGTATCGGCCACCCTACGAGGTCCCTCCTCACTACGGGGAGAAGGCAAGGAAGAGCGGTTAGTATCCGCCACCCCACGATATTCCCCAGTCACCCCTAACCCTAACGAAACTCCTTTGAGGCTTGAGAGTTCTTACGGAGTCACGCCTGACACAAAATGTGCCGGAATAAACAGACGCAAAAAACCGTGTAATGTTTCCGTTGAAAAATCAAAAGGAAAAGGAATATACGCAAATCACGCGAAACGATTATCTTATGCGAGGTACTGCGGATATCACGCCACACAAGACCCAGATTATCCGGAGTTGGATTTGTCGGTAAGTCCCGTGTTGCGTCCCCCCAAATCTCCTTACTACCCAGACGAACGAGGTCTTAAAGCTGCGGCATTGGAAAAGTCTCATAAAATTACGCAAAGACTCGTTTTCGGGGAATTTGAAACTTTACGTGACACCAAAATTTCCACAAGTCCACAAGTCTCGCAAAATATTCCGCAACAACCACGCAAACATAATCCATTTTCTAGTCAGCGGACCGGCCAGAGCAGAGAAGGGAGAGAAGAGAGTGGAGTGGATGAGGGAGAGCAACGACTTGGGCCCACTTCTGTCAACAAGTTTGGCAACCAAATAGGTCCCACCTCACGACAACTCCAAATCTCTAGTTCTAGACCAATCACAGCACTCCCACCAACACAGACAACAAACACGCAACCCATCAACCCTCCCGTCATAACCTTCAAAGATATAAATGAAATAGCTAAAACGTTGATGAATGAGTGCGTGAGGGGAATGAATGGAGAAGTGATGCGTGTCGTGAGTGGCGAGCTAGAGAGAGATGACTTTTTGACTGACATAGTAAGAGCAATAGAAGGAATGTACTTGGAGAGAGCAGTCAGACAGAGTCCCATCACTACACCTCCACAACTCACAGAAGAGGGACAAGGTGAGGGTAGAGGAGTCTCTGAGGGTGAACTAGAAAGAGAGACAGAGACAGAAGGAGAGACAGAGCATGTACTGATACATGTGAGAAAAAGAGTGATGAAAAAGAGAGACATGACAGTACAGGATAGTGGAGCAAGCACAGACATATCATGCAGAGAAGACAGATTGACGAATGTCGATGAGATAGACCTGGTAGAACTACTGACAGGTAATGGAGAAAGGGAGTTGAGTAAGTCAGGAAGAGCTAGGCTGACTGTGATAGATGGGAAAGGAAGGCCCAGAGCAGTAGAAAAGAAGATGTTACTCGACACTACCTTACCAGTTAGCATAGTCTCTACAGGACAGATGGACCACAGACACAACAGATCAGTCATCCACCAAAACGGACAGTTAGTAATACTCAAACACCCCATCCACATTAACGAGAGTGACATGTTAGTAAGGGGAAGATTAACTAAGAGTATGATATACAGATGGGATGACGAATATGATGAACCATTGAAAGTCAACGAAAGATATGATCCTTTCGCAACAAGGGGGTAGAAGGGGAGGGAAGCCCTACAAATGAGAACAAAAACGAGACAAGTAAGCATGAAGTAAATAAGAGAGAGAAAGAATTACACGTAGATATAGTATTATATGAAGCTTACCCCAGAAAGTCAGACAAACCTAGAAAGATAGGAATCAAGCTTTTTCACTATGCCTGTGGGCATTGTGGGTTAACAAAGATGCGCCTATTGGCAAAAATTTTGAACATTAAGTTAGTTGGTGACGAGAGCGATGTGAGATTTTGCGAATATTGCATGATAGGAAAGTCTAAACGTTTGCCACGTTTTGCAGTTAATACAATAGAAAGAGCCCAAACGCCAGGTATAATTCTACACATAGACACATCAGGACCGTGGGCAACTAGATCAATAGGTGGTAAACGGTATAAATTTTCGGTCACCGACGACTACTCACTGTTCATTCTTGACTTTTATTTAGCCCATAAGAATGAGTTTGTAGATTGCTTAAAACAAGCTGTAGCCTTTTATGAGAGACAGACAGGAAACAAAGTAAAGGAAATTCGCGCAGATCAAGAATTCCATATTCCGGAGGAAGTCATTAAGTGGTGGAAAAATATTCGCTTTATTTGGAAAACCTCCGCGACAAACGATAAAGACGGGAATCCTATTGCGGAAAAAGTGAATGATATTACGGCGGGGCCTGCACGAGCAATGAGATATCACGCTAAATTACCGCCGCAATTCCGGGCAGAATTAGAACACGCAGCAACAACCATTCACAACATACTACCAGCAATTCACGGGGAACGCAAAGGAATTTCGCCTTATGAGCAGCTGTTAGGTAGAAAACCAACACTCTTTCATTTAAAACCAATAGGATGTATGGGTGTGTTACATATACCTAAGACTAAAGTGCGGAAGGGAGAGTACAGAGGGAAAAAGGTGATGCTAGTAGGATATGATCTATTTCGGGAACTATACCGCGTATGGGATGGTAAGAAGATAATTTCCGGAGTGAGAGATGTGAGATTTAATATTCACAAAATCGGTAAACAAGCTCATCCTCCTAAACTAGTGTCGTGGGATATTGATGACTCTGAGGGGGAGAATGAGAATAAGAGCGAGCAACCACACACATCTCCACAAGCGTCACCACCCCAATCACCACCCCAATCACCACCCAATCACCACCCCAATCACCACCTCAATCACCTAAGTCACCGCACAACGTCAACAACGACCACCCAACAACACACTTTGATGAAGTTGAGGGGGAGACAGAGAATGTTGATATCGATGCGAATGAGAATGAGCATGAAAATGAGCATGTGGAGAAGAATACATTGGATCACAAACATACACGCCTACACACAAGTCCAGAGCCACATTATCCACAACAATTACCCCCAGAGCACAAGATCAAGCCACAAGAGCATACAAATGAACAAGATCCAACAGATCCACTAAAAATACATGAAAGAAGAGCATACGAAGAAAAATCACCACCATCTAAGGGATTAACGTGGGAGCAGAGTCAGAGAGTAACGGAGAGTAACATAATCCCCGGTAAAAGGCAGCGCAAGGCAGTAGAGAGATTTACCCCTAGCAATGAGCCCAAGAGAGAAAAGAGAGAGGCTCAAGAGCTAATAGGTAAGGTAGTAAGAGTGCCCGCGCGTGCATGGGGAGATGGATGGGCGAAGAAAAAGTACGGTGAGGGATGGGAGAGAATAGTACGAGTAGGGGTAGTCAGCAGAGTGAGTGACCCCAGAGATAGACTCGTAGTAAGAGACAGACCTCAGCCCACCCACATAGTTAAGTTTGAAGACGAAGAAGAACGGATGCTGAATTCGGAAATCCTCAAATACTCCGTGAAAGATCCCGAATACCCGTTACAAAGTCCCGCTAATATGTTTTTATGCGATGACCGTATGGTGGCAGATGAGATTCGTGATTTTTATTTGTATGTAGATATCAGAGTACCCAAAGATGTCATAGAGGAAGGTTTGACAGCTAAAGATGTTTTAGAGGGTATGAAAACAGAGCTAAAAGCTCTTCAATCCTTTAACACATACACATGGGTACCCCATAAGGAGGCAAGCAAGGCAGGAGTTAGTAAGATAGTTAGATTGACATGGGTTCACAAAGTAAAGTTAGATGAGAACGGGAAAAAGTTCATAAAGTCTCGTTTAGCTTTACGGGGAGATATGTTAGAACCCGGTGTTAGCTATAACCCAGATCAGCTCTTTGTTCCTTGCGCCGCGCACCATTCACTTTCATTTCTCGCCAAACTAGCTGCCTGGCACAAACACAAACTATACGGCATAGATTTTAAAAATGCATACCTAAATGCTCGTATGAATGACCCTGTTTATGCATATGCGCCAGAGAGTGTAGACAGAGAAGGGCATGAGGGGATGATATGGCATATAGATGGTGCTTTATATGGTGCACCACAGGCAGGAAGAAGATGGTATGAGATATTAGCACCCAAGTTAGAGGAGCTAGGTTTTAGGTTGCTAGATTCAGACTTATGTATGTTTGTAGAAAATGATAAAGCTTTGAGAGAGGCGATAGTAGGGATATTTCATGTTGATGACTTGTTGTTCACCGCACCAAACAAACAAGCATATGAGCGTTTTGCGTCCGCATTAGAAAAACATTTCCCGCTCAAAAGACTCGGTATTGCCCGTGAATTCAAAGGAATAGAGATAGAGCAATCGAACGGGAAAATAATTTTGCATCAGCGAAAATATCAGCAGCAGATACTAAATGAGGTAGGCTACGATTCTGCTAAACCCGTTAGTACTCCAGCGCAAGAAATTTCACGGAACCGATGTCGGAATCAACTAGCTTGCGAAAATTTTCAATTCCTAGTCTAGTTGGTCGTTTGCTATTTCTCGCAAAGATGACAAGACCCGATATAGAACAAGCACTAAATTCGGCAAGTGTCATGCAAACTATCGATAAGGGAATAACTTATGCGATGTTAGGCAGAATCTTTCGTTATTTAGTTAACTCTTATCGAGGTTTAGCTTACCATGAGCCTAAGTCAGAGCAAGAAGGGTAAACCTATCCAAAACTTTCCATGTGGCCCGACGCGGCTCACAAAGTTTGTAAGAAAACAGGGAAGTCCCGCACTGGATTCGTGATCCTATGGGGCAGCGATCCAGTTGCATGGTTATCAAAGCGACAGAGTCGCATCGCCCTGAGTTCCAATGATGCTGAAATATTTGCAGCAACTGAGTGCATTAGAGAGGGACTTGCACTAAAACACATTACACAAGAACTAAACATAGCCCAAAAGAGCCCGATAGAATTATTCGAGGATAACTCTCAAACAGTCTTAGCGGCAGAGAGGGGTATGTCAGGTAATAGAACTAAACACTTACCTTTAGAATTACACTTTATGCACCACCTACAGAGAGACGGTGAGATTAAGTTTGTAAAAGTAGGTACGAAGAAGCAGATAGGTGATGCAATGACAAAATATTTACCGAAAGAACAATTCGAGTATTTACTTAACAAATTTACGGTAAAGCTCAAGTAATTTCGGGATTTGCGTGTCCACTCACCTATGTTTGCTTTGAGTGTTTTGTGCAGTTTGTTGCTTGTTGCAGCAGCTTTGTTTTGCGCAGGGGTCAAGAGCCGTCGAGCCGAGGCTGGGTAGCCGACTGCCACGCGAGGCCGGCAGCCGCGAGGCTTTCCCTGGCTAACTTAGCAATTTAAATTCTTTCTATCATTCTTTCTGTCCTAGAATAGGAAATCTAAATTTTTTTGATTTTGCTACCCTCTACGGGAAGCGCTTGCAAATTTTTGAACACATACATCATACATGTTACTGCATGACTACACATATATACATACATAGAGGATGTGATGTAAATGGGAGTTGATATTTAACCTTCGGGTAACCCATAACTGATCCAACACTATTTTTTTCATATTTACACACTAATATAGCCTATGACTTGCGACTAAGGGGGAGCGTTGTAATGTACTACTAATACCCGTTACTCCACCTAGACAATTTACCGGTAATTTGGATAGTCTTAGTCATAGGCAGGTTCATAGGCCGGACAGTTATTAATACCTTTATTACTGACAAGGACACTTTCTAGAGTATTCGCGAATCATAGTCTGGAATGCCTAGAATCAAATGAGTATTACCATTTTGTAAAGGTCATAACATCAAAAATTTGTGTGACCCAAAGTCATTAAAAGTCTTTTCTTCGGTTATTCTTTACCCTTAGCAGGGTAGCTTCCCTAAACTCTGCGTTTGAGTGATAGATTACTTTGATACTATCAAGATAGCTCAAGAAGTCGTAATATAACAAACAGTCTCAAAGTAAGCTGATATTAGCTCAGTGACGCAAAAAACGCAAAAGGACAATATTAGACGTTAAAATTAAATAGTTTTAGATAATTCTGATGTCACTATCCAGTTTTTATCGGAATCGTCGACAAATACGCTTAACTGATTTCTCTGACTAAGACGTTTAGAATGTAGAAGATAATCAACAGAATAGCATTAATGCCCCAACGATAGCTCGAAAAAAGTCGGTAATACAACCAAACACAGTCCTCAAGAATGAGAATGATGTCTCGTTATATTAGCTCAGTGAAGCCAAAAAGGAAAACGGCAACAGACCAGGAATAAAATGGCATCAGGTCCAATCCGGACAAATAATACTGAAAAACAAGCTGGTGCACCTGTCACCAGGAAAAGGTACTTTTTACCGGCTATCCGGGGGTGATGCCTACAGTACCCCCTCCCGATTTTATGAAGGAAATAGCATTTTCGTCATACACCTTCTGATTTCTTTCTGCAAATAGTATGCGCTATGGAGTCATGCCACACAGCGCATCGACCCACGGATAGACGCTAAAAGACGATAAATATATCCTCATACGGCACGTCAAAGCGGATTCTCTAGCCTTTCTTGTAAATTTTGAACTCCTTCCCCTCAATTTCTTTTTTTTTTTTTTCGGCAGTATGTCAAGAACAAACGTACTATTAATAAAAAATACAAGCAACGTGGTGCTGTAGTACGATTCCCCTTTGATCTCCTTCTTCTTCTTATCATTATCATTATTATTATTATTATTCACAGGGAGATCGTAAGTACATTGTCTTTTTTAATGACATACCCTTGTATAAGGCGGATATCCTATGATATAGTATTAGGGGGCCAGTCCTAATAGCTATATCCGAAGTCGAGGTGTATGTACCCGACCCTGCGATATACCGACACAAGTAGAGATTGACCGTGCTCAGGTACGACAGTATATAATCTATCGTAAAAAATAATTTAATGAAAGTTTCAGAGAACATTTCATTTTCGAGAACATCATCCCAGGACTTGGAAAGGGTCATACCCGGGAACACCATCGCTCAATACACTAGCGATCCCCGTATACGGTGTAGTATCATCGTCGATCGACCTTTCGCACTCGTATGTTGCGATCGAATGCCAAGTTATATCACTGAGTCTTTTTAATATTCATATTGATAACTGATGATGCATGATCAAATCATGATACGCCGTGGGCAATCAACCAGTCAGTTTGAGACGCATAAAGAAAAATCATTTCTTTGTCACTGCCTTCGTCGTCTGGCGCGGATTTCATTGCCTGGTGGAGGACCACCAACAAAAGTCAGATCGAACTTTGACTGTTCGAGAATGTCCCAGATCTTATTAGGGATTCCGCCCAACGATAATTCAAAAGGGACATCAAGCACTCCTCTTGGCAGTGTCTGAATGGTCCACGCAGTGTAATCCTTGTCTCTGGGAGTAATTGTATCATCCCATGTCTCGAGACTTTTTGCGTCTTTATATACTGGCAGATAATGTCTTGCCTTTGGATCCTCAACCGGGTCCATACTTCTCCAAACTGGAGTATCGATTGTACTATCTTTGCGGCTGATGATATTTTGAGTGTCCGTGTGACACGCATCTGTCGTGGGACCGCCACGACCCGCATCAAGTATAAGTCTGAGAGAGTGTCATCAGCGACATGTTGTTCCGCTGGTCTCATCAGATAGAAAGCATCTTTCACCCATGCGATGGTTGCTATCGCATCGCCTTCCTTCCATCGCTCATGGACAATCTCAACGTTGCCCGCGTTTGGGTCAGTGTCCGTCCCTCCTCCTCCTGGTGGACGTCCTTTGATCTCATCGACCTCATCGCCTTCCTCGGTTGGTCGTTGATAAGATCATTCCGCGCTCTCCTTAGCTGCGCCTCTGTGATCTTCTCCTTCTTTCCGCTATGCTCTCGCGGAGACTTGGACTGAGTCCCCACCGCGCTTATGCGGTCAGTCTTCTCCTTGCTGTCCACCTCACTCTCCTCCTTCTCAGCTATCGGTGCCCGATAAGCATCGTCTTGGTCTATGCCAGCCTCCTTGTGGATGGGCGGCACCTCTTTGAAATCATCCTTCATCCGTTTTAACGCCTCCTCAACGGATTCATCTTCCAGTAAGAAGGGATCATACTTAATCAGCCTTCTTACATTCACAATTTGCACCTTCCCTCTACCCCTGATCTTGTAATTCAGAGGTCCCGTCTGTTCCATAATCTGATAAGGTCCTTTCCAGTGAGTGAACAGCTTAGAGCTGACTCCCTTCGGGACTTGAGGATGGTACAATAGTACAATATCCCCGACCTGGAACTTGATCTGATCCAAGTGCGCTTGTCGCACCCCTTCAGCATCAGTCTTTCGGCGCTCCGCCTCTCTATGCGCCCTGACTATTTGTTCCGCCTCCATCTTCACTCTAAGTCTCATCCCAAACAACTCATCCGCATCCGCCCAAGTGTCTTTTGGGTGAAGGAGCGAAGTCGGGATATCAGGCTCACGCCCATATACTAACTGATATGGCGAGATTGAGCTCTTCGAGCCTCCTAACGCCGTAGAGGGTAGACAGTTCATTGCAAACGCAAATGATGGTGCTGCCTCGACCCATGCTCTTTGATTCTCCTTCTTCGTGCAATACATCTTTAGCGAGGCTTTGAGGGGTCTGTGTACCCGCTCGATTTTCCCATTTGCTCGCGGGTTATAGGCAGTAACATATTGCCATTTCATCCCGTAATACTTAGATAGTTTGTCGATGACCTCGTTATTAAAGTCCGAGCCTCGATCAGAACATATCTTTCTTGGTACTCCGATCTGTGAGATGATCCTATCGATCAGCGCCTCGGCCGTCGTCTTGCCGGTAACGTCTTTGACAGGGATGATCCACACATAGTTGGTGGCTCTGTCAATAGCCGTAAGGAGGTATTTGTAACCATCCTTCGATTCTGGGAAAGGTCCCACATGATCAATGTGTATAAACTCAAACATCCCCGCATGAAGAGGAAATTCGCCAATCAGGCCGAAATTTGCCTTCAGTGGTGTTTTGTTTATCTTGCACGGGATGCATGCATCCACCGCCTGATCTATCTCCTCCTTCATCTTCTTCCACCAGAATCGCCTCGCTACGAACATATGAGTTCGTTGTCGACCCGGATGCGCCAAAAATGGGCAATTGTGGGCTGCGACAAATACAAATCGTCTCAGACTCTCCGGTACCCAAAGGGTCCATTTGTCCGGCTGTGACGCATAGCGACCGTGAAGGCCTTGTACCACAGTAGACCATCTCTCCATCCCATCTCCTTCATCTGATCTTTGATCGCTTCTCATCCGTAGCTCATCCGGGTTCTGATAAACTTGTCACTGACAAGGTGTATGAGGTCAGCCACATTGAGGCGATGGAGATGGCGAGTGGAGTCCGATATGCCGCACAGGTCTACGGTACAGTCCACAAGGCCCGGATCACGGGATATGTTGTGAGCTACATACCCAGGAGGACGCTGAGTGGTCCTATGAGGTATATGAGAATGCGAAGGCGAACATAAGAGAGGAAGAGGAGACGCAGGAAGTTTATGCGGAGCCTCCTCAAGAGCGGAGAAGTGACCTAGACGATGACCCGGAAAGAATCGGGATACGGCTAGAAGATGGTACTATCCATATAGCCTCGCCTACCGCATGGAGGCAACAACAGGCTCAAGATCCGGAGTTTAAAGAACTGATATAGTTATATCAGAACCCGGATGAGCTACGGATGAAGAAAGCGATCAAAGATCAGATGAAGGAGATGGGATGGAGAGATGGTTCTCTGTGGTCAAGGGCCTTCACGGTCGCTATGCGTCACAGCCGGACAAATGGACAAGGAACGCTTGCCACCGCGCCAGCCGTCCCGTCTGTTCATGATTCATCAACCATAACAGGTTATGATGATCAGTTCTGACAGTAAATTGAGGTCCTCCCCACAAATACTCTCTGAGCCTCTTGAGGGCCCATACTACCGCCAACGCCTCTCTTTGCCTTGTGCAATAGTTTCTCTCGGCCGCACACAACTTCCTACTAATAAACATGATTGGGCGTAATTTCTTCTCCTCATCCTCTTGTTGTAATACAGCCCCAATCGCAAACTTAGATGCGTCTGTATCGACTACGAATTGTTTCGTAAAGTCGGGCATCGTTAACACCAGTCCTCCGTCTTTCGGGTCTTTGTAAATGAGATCTTTGAGCGCATGAAACGCTTGCAAAGCCTCTTCGTCCCACTTCTCAAAGTCTCCAAAATCTATCATTTTCTCCACTTTAGCCCGTGTTGCACCCCAATCGGGTATAAACTGGCTATAGTATTGCGCCATCGCAAGGAATGAGTGCAATTCAGTGCGGTTCTTCGGTATCGGTCGATTCATAATCTCCTCCCTCTTCTCTTTGGATATCGAGACTCGATTATGGGAGATCTCGTACCCTAAGTATGTCACACTCGTCTTGGCAAGTTGACACTTCTTTAGATTGCACTTCAGGCCAAAAGCTCCGATGCGCCTGAATATATCGGACAAATGATCGATATGCTCCTCCATTGTGTTAGAGTATACGATAATGTCATCGATATAGCAAAATGCATATTCTCCCGCCTTCTGTCCCCGCCTTCTCATAAAGCCACCGTCAGACAAATCATCGTACTGACTGCTCAACATCTTCTGCATCGCCTTCTGGAAAAGTCCTGGGGCTTGCTTGAGGCCCATCGGAAGCACTTTCCATTGGTATATTTCCATACCCACCACAAACGCCGTCAGCCATCTGGACTTTTCCTCCAGTGGTATCTGCCAGAAGCCATTCTTAAGGTCAATGACCGAATAGAATTTTGCATTCCGCAGTACTCTCCTTCCTTCTTCTAATGTCGGGAGAGGATTTCTCTCTTCCTCCAGCACCTTGTTAACACGAGCATAGTTAACTGTCAGGCGCCATTCTCCTCCTGGCTTCGGCACTATTCTCGGTTGTGAGACTATTGAGGATGTTGATCTCTCAATAAAGTCCTCATTGAGCAGCTGTCTTGCTAGCTCCTCCGCTATCTTCGCCTCATGTATACTCAAATTCGCCCTTCGTGGTGCCGGTGACGGCTCCGCACCCGGTATTTTGTAAATAACCGCAGTGAAATCTTCAGGCTTGACACCACCTGCATGTGGAGGGTCAAAAATTTCCTTGTTCGCCTCTAATTTGGCTTTTAAAAGCTCCTTCTCCTTCTCCGTGCCTACTCCTTCTTCCAATATTTTCCGCGCCGCCTCTTGAAAATCTTCATCAGACATCTGCTTATGTTGCTTGAGGGGTTCTCTGTCCTCCTCCAAGCCTAAGTCCTCTTCCGAGACATCATCTAGGCCCGTCTTTTCATACGTGACCGTGTCCGGCTCATCATCTTTACCGAGCTCCACCAGCATGTCAATGAGTCTCGCGTATTGCAAAGGAGCTTTACGGGTGTAAAAACCATCAAAGCATGTGAATGCTTGCGGTATCAATTTCAACTTGTCGAGGTCTCTGAGCTTCCGCTTGTATGCACTGCTCTGCTCACGAGTTCCCATACGACAAGCCACCACTAGCTGTTGCTTGCGAGAGGGTACCGGTATAGGATGATCAATAAGCCGGTCCCTTATTTCCTGCGCCCATATCGCCTTCTCATTATATGGCAGGATAATAGTATACGGCTTATTATTTTCGAATAAAGTCCGTAAGCATTTCTTCACTTCAGTTAGTGAACGCGGCCACGTGGGCTCGTCACCCCAGAAATCAGTAATAAAACTTTTAATAGTTTCTGGTGGAGTATCCGGGATTCGCCCCGTTCTCCTTGGTACAAACGCCTCCCTTTTTTCTTCTCCTACTTTCGCATGGAAACAGTATCCGTTAGTAATATGGACATCTGTTCCTACTCCTTCCGCGAATCTCGCCAACGACGGGCTTCTTTGTGCGACACATATAATCTCCTCCTTTCGCTTCTCGATTAAGTCATCAATAGACTTTTTGTCCCAATGGCATGTCGGAACTGTGACAGTGCACACTTGGGATTCCCAATTGTCGGTCCAGGACAGTTCATCCGGTCTTACGACATGGGGGTGAACGTACACCTCAAGTGCCTCATGTGCGATGGCCATCTTTTTGTGATCCGTCGCTAGACTCAGCTCATAAGCCTCATAAGAGTCAGTAGCGTTGAAGGGATCAATATCGTTCTCTTCTCCTCTTTTTACTCCATATATCACTCGCCGTGCGGCGCAATCAATCACAGCCCCCATCGTAGCCAATTGGTCATACGATAGTAATATTGACCCGTGGTAACCGGGGACGACATAGAGGTCCATACGGTATACTCGTGCGGATTTCAATTTAAAGGTCAGTGTGATGATTCCCGTGATATCCGTCCGGCTGCTCACTCCTTTGAGAGTGCCCGTTGACTTTTTTATATTTCCGTCCACCCAGTCCCGGTATCGATTAAAAACTTCCTGCCGACAATATTAATATTCGCCATCGTATCATTACCAACTTTTAATATTGTCTTCAATGTTTCACAATAAAGTTCCGTATAACACAGAGCATCGGGCCTGTGTATATTGGCTGCGAGAACAAGAACTTTACGTTCCAAATTTTGGAGTCTTGTCTCTAAGTTTTTCAACTCCTCCTTCTTCTCCTCCTGCTTCACCTCATTAACATTTTTATTATTCTGCGGTACTGGTGCGTTTACTATTTGAGCGACATTGTCTTGTGTACTTGAGTACACACATTGTCTTTTTGCTCGCCACCCGCCGCGATCGTAGACATTGAGTCTGTTCGTGGTTGTTTGCTTGGCCGAGGCGATACGTCTGCCATTGGCCTCCTCGCCTCCATCGCAAGTCTCGCCTTCCTATTTGCATCAGTTATCATTGGTAACCGTGCTGTATGAACGGGTATGAGACTACCTTGGGGCTGCAGTCTCTGTGTACCCACATCTTTGTATTCAGATTGAGGAATCGTTGGCCCATTGCACAACAGCATTAGAAAGCACTGTGACTTTAAAGTTAAACTTCACAGTCTTCTCCTTCCTCTTTTCTTCCCCTCCAGTCATTCCACCACCTCGAAACGATTACCTTGAGTAGTGTCCGGGTGGGATGACGTATCTGTCTCCGAGGCAGAGTTGTAGGCCTGAGCTCGACCGAAATTCGGGTTGG
>WBZZ01000763.1:7500-12500 GCA_019918135.1 Paulinella micropora
TTTCAAAGGATATTTTCTTTGAAAGTATTGGTCTTGCGGGGGTGTCAGTAGAGCCTATCGTCAAATCTTCGTACTCCCCTTGCGGGTGAGACGATGGAGACACATGTGCAGAAATGCATTCGCCATTGACTGAGAAGCACTATTATTATTATTATTATTACTAGTATTATTATTGTTATTGTTATTGTTATTGTTATTATTATTATCATTATTATTATTATTATTATTATTATTATCATCATCATCATCATTATTATTATTGTTATTATTATTATTATTATGGACACCGTGATAGCCCAGTGGTCAAGTTCTACCATCTGGGCCCTGTCGCCAGTTCGATTCCCGTCGGTGCCACCAGTATTTTCATTGAACATACCGATCCGTCTGGACCAGTATTTTCATTGAACATACCGGCCCGTCTGGAAGTGTTGGAACTGCCCTTGCGGGGGTGTCATTAGAGCTTATCCGTCAATTCTTCGTACTCCCCTCACGGGTGAGACGATGGAGGCGCATGTGCAGAAATGCATCAGCCATTGACAGAGAAGCACTATTATTATTATTATTATTATTATTATTATTATTATTATTCCTTGGAGTGTTGACTGTGACATATTTGAGGGAAATCCCGATGAAAAAACCTAGTCACACTTGCTAAACAGAGTTCCAGCCCAATGGCCTCAAGGCGTTAAACTGTGACGCCAACTCATAACGCTTTGGTGGTAGATGCTGGGGAGGAGGGTCGTTGCGCGCGTAAAAGATCTTAAACTCCGCATATGCTGGTTGATAGCCCAGGACCCAGCAGACACCAGATTGTTATGCGTGGGGTTTCGAGGCAGCTCTAGCAACCGCGCTTGGTGTATGCACTTGCACATTCGGTGACGTCTTGCAAGAGGTTGCTGGGACTGCGGAATAACCTCGGCTCAGTGCAGTCTTGCCCTCAGGAGCTCCATCGGTGGCCCCGATCATCAGGCGAGAGACTGACACGGGGGGGTGGAGGACCTCGAACAAGGGTATTGGAGGCTTATGTCCGTTGAGGATATGCCATTAGCTGCATCAGTACACCTCAGATATAGTATTATTATTATTATTATTATTATTATTATTATTATTATTGTGGTCACCGTGATAGCCCAGTGGTCAAGTTCTACCATCTGGGCCCTGTCGCCAGTTCGATTCCCGTCGGTGCCACCAGTATTTTCATTGAACATACCGATCCGTCTGGACCAGTATTTTCATTGAACATACCGGCCCGTCTGGAAGTGTTGGAACTGCCCTTGCGGGGGTGTCATTAGAGCTTATCGTCAATTCTTCGTACTCCCCTCACGGGTGAGACGATGGAGGCGCATGTGCAGAAATGCATCAGCCATTGACAGAGAAGCACTATTATTATTATTATTATTGTCATTATTGTTATTATTATTACTATTACTATTATTATAATTATTATTATTATTATTATTATTATTATTATTATTGCCCAGTGGTCAAGTTCTACCATCTGGGCCCTGTCGCCAGTTCGATTCCCGTCGGTGCCACCAGTATTTTCATTGAACATACCGATCCATCTGGACCAGTATTTTCATTGAACATACCGGCCCGTCTGGAAGTGTTGGAACTGCCCTTGCGGGGGTGTCATTAGAGCTTATCGTCAATTCTTCGTACTCCCCTCACGGGTGAGACGATGGAGGCGCATGTGCAGAAATGCATCAGCCATTGACAGAGAAGCACTATTATTATTATTATTATTATTATTATTATTATTGGACACCGTGATAGCCCAGTGGTCAAGTTCTACCATCTGGGCCCTGTCGCCAGTTCGATTCCCGTCGGTGCCACCAGTATTTTCCTTGAACATACCGGCCCGTCTGGAAGTGTTGGAACTGCCCTTGCGGGGGTGTCATTAGAGCCTATCGTCAATTCTTCGTACTCCCCTCACGGGTGAGACGATGGAGGCGCATGTGCAGAAATGCATCAGCCATTGACAGAGAAGCACTATTATTATTATTATTATTATTATTATTATTATTATTATTATTATTATTATTATTATTATTATTATTATTTAGGGAGTACATAGGCCATCGGTCCTTTCCATGGGCTGATTGGTATAAAGCTCCTAGAGTAATGTTCTATGCCGTCACTTCCTTTATTCCACCGATTGGTGTGGAGACTTTCCTTATGGAATGGAGGACTGGATGCACATGGCCTTTTGGCTCAGCAATTGGCAGGAGATACACTATTATTATTATTATTATTATTATTATTGTATGTTTTTGTATGTGTGGTGTGCAGCAAGCGAGCCGTGCTTTTCCTACTATGCTCTTCACGAGTGTGGATGTGGACAATGTCGAGTCCGTGGCCACGCAATGCAAAGTCTTAGCCATCCCTGCATTCCATATATTCAAGGAAGGGAAGCTGGTGGGTCATATGGAGGGCGCGAAAGCGGACGAGTTAACTGAACTGATCAAGAAGCACGCGCCTCCTGTGCTTGAATCGAAAGGCAGGTGAAAAGCAAAAGGCTCCCTGATCTTGAAATCTTTTGAATACGTTGAAATCTCAATTTAATA
Organism: Paulinella micropora; assembly: GCA_019918135.1. Classification (NCBI taxonomy): domain Eukaryota; phylum Cercozoa; class Imbricatea; order Euglyphida; family Paulinellidae; genus Paulinella; species Paulinella micropora. The sequence continues at coordinate 10,068 of WBZZ01000763.1, forward strand.
TGGTTGCTGCTACGACTAATGGTTTATGTAACTGAAACAACCCCACAATCAGAAACTAATGTTGGCACAGGTGGAACATGATTTGAATCGAATAACTTATGTAGTCTTTCAGCTGCATTTTAAAAAAATACTAAGTCACCGTCGCAAACACTTTTATAATATTGATAAGAAAATACTTGCAGGCGCCCCACTCGTCGTCGAATGAGTGGGCTTTAAAGTCAGAGACAGTGTCCCTGTCAGTGCGCCATGGCCCCATCATGAGTCAAGAACTTTCGAATTTGACAAGACTGAGACTGGTTGACCAGGCCCAAAGTCAGTGACTCACTGGCATGAAGAAGGTCATCTGACATCAAGACTTAGTCAGCGTTCATCATAGTTTTTTACGCAAGCAATTATTCTAGCTGAATAAATGCAATGCCACTGAGTCATCATCCGTGTCATAGAGGCTCGACGTCAGCTCCCCGATATCAACGCATCGCTACTGCGCCTGAATTGTCTCAGTCCAGCTTTCGCATCCCGATATCAGGCCCCTGCTCATCTCCGTCTACAATGAGCTACACATTGACACACTTCTTTTTCATCTTCCTCTTAGGTTTAAAGAGAACTCATCTTTCTCTTTTCTCCTTTTCCTTTTTCTGAGACAAGTCACTGACACATCGTTAGTCACTCATTCTGTACGCAACTCTACTCAACCGTTATTATAGGTCTGAGGGGTGGGGGGGGGGGGGGGGGGGAGGGAGCTATCAGACTGAGCACTTTACAATATTAATATCGACCTGCAAAAATCACTACCGCTGACATTTTACTGTTCAAGTTTTGACCGACCCGTTAGATTCTCCTCTGCACTACGTTTCGACTTCACTAACTAGTTTTCTATTTCGACCAGAAATGACTTCGAACGATTTAATCAAAGTTTTTACAAAAGATTACTACTTGAACTATTGCTTTTTTTCCCCTGATCTATATTACCTTTTCCCTCTATTTCCCGTGAACACAAATGTGCGGTAAATTTGTGGATAAGGAAATAGACTTCATGAGAAACTGCTGAGAAATCTTTTCCAAATGAAAATTTTGATACCTGAATATATTAGTTGGACTTGAAGCCCTCCTTCAAATACTATACTTTCATTTTCAAGTGTTACACTTAACCAACTCACAATCTACGTTCATCGTGTTCATACTTTGCAACCCAAGTCTGCAAACAAGTAGAAATCTACGTAAATAAACGAAGTGACCTCTCAGCTATTTACTAGTATTTCACCTACTCTCTGGAGAGAGAGAGAGAGAGAGAGAGAGAGAGAGAGAGAGAGCTCTATCTATCTATCTATCTATCTATCTATCTATCTATCTATCTATCTATCTATCACTGGAGACTGTCTCTGCCACTGGCAACTCAGCCTGGGGTTCTATCTCCTATAATGACGATTTGTGTCCGCCGTTTCGCGCGCAGCGCAAGGGCAAAACATGCAACCAACTCCTGACCAAGGCCGTGATGCAAAGGGTTGATGAAGTCGGGGTTGTAGAAGGTAACTCACAACGAGCGTAAACTGCTGAAACCTCGGCTTGCTCGTGGCATCATCTCCTTGTGGCACACGTCCTGTGGAGGAGTGTTCTAGTGTTGTTCTGTATAGTTCAAAAGGGCTCGGCTACCTTTCGGCTTGAACTGGGCACAGACACCAACCACAGCGAGGCAGTGGTTGGTGTACAGCTTGGCAGGTGCTGAAAGTTCTTGTCCGGTGGTAGTATTGGAGGCAATGGCTTTTCAAGCTACGCCATGCCCATAGATTAAACATATCTATCTATCTATCTATCTATCTATCTATCTATCTATCTATCTATCTATCTATCTATCCCGGGGGATACAGAGGGCCAGCTGCGCAGTGCTCCGGCCTAAAACCAAACCCCCTATAATGACGATTTTGTGTCCGCAGTTAATCGCGCGCAGCACAAGGGCTAAACAGGCAACCAACTCCTGACCAGGGCCGTGATGCAAAGGTTGATGAAGTCGGGGTTGTAGAAGGTAACTCACAACGAGCGTGAACTCCTGAAACCTCGGCTTGCTCGTGGCATCATTTCCTTATGGCACACGTCCTGGAGGAGTGTTCTAGTGTTGTTCTGTATAGTTCAAAAGGGCTCGGCTACCTTTCGGCTTGAACTGGGCACAGACACCAACCACAGCGAGATAGTGGTTGGTGTACAGCTTGGCAGGTGCTGAAAGTTCTTGTCCGGGGGTAGTATTGGAGGCAATGGCTTTTCAAGCTACGCCACGCCCATAGATTAAACATTGAACATATCTTTCTATCTATCTATCTATCTATCTATCTATCTATCTATCTATCTATCTATCCTATTTAAACAACCGCATCCGCAGCCGCAGCCGTCGGTTCTGCGACTGTATTCAGGCAGTGCGTCTGGGGCTGGAACAGAAGCGTT